>NDGN011389823.1:0-15001 GCA_002564285.1 Tympanoctomys barrerae
TGTTTTTATATTTTTTCTTTAAAATAACTGATGTCAAAATAAATAAATATGCAAAAAAAATAGCAGAAAGGGATCTTTGGCAGCGAATCAGCCCATGTAAGTGCCTTGTGTGGAGGAAATGAGACTGATCTCACGCGCTTCAGGACTGGTTACGCTCCTATTTACTAGAAACGCTTTCAGCTTCCTAGTACACGTCACATATCATGTATGGCTTAAGCATAATTGTTTTGCCAACTTGTTAACATTAATCTCCTGAATGGAATGCAAATGTGATGGCCACAAATGGAGAAAAGAACGCATCAAACAGCGTTAGAAATAAAAAGAAGAAAATAACAATTTAAATTGTGCAGTTTTATGCAGATAATTCGGGGTTCAGGTGACGCCTTGACACAGGGCTCCCTCCCTCCGCCTGCGGGCCCACGTGTCTCTGCTTAGAGCACCGATGAATTTACTGTGCGAGAGAGTTACCTTCTAGAGTGAATTTTTATTAGACCAAACTAGGTCTCTGTGCATAAAAACTAGTTTTCTATGTATTAGAACTCAATATTTTCTTCTCTTTCATTTTCATTTTACTGAGATGATTTTCATCAAGAGAAATTTTGTTTTTATTTGGAACAGCCTATAATGAAGTGTCAGAATCCTCACCAGGATGTTCTCGATTGTTACTTTCCTGCCATTGCAGGTTGTCTTGGGAGGCCAAGATTCATCATTTATATCAGCCCAGTTTTCCTGTCATGTCTGGAACATCTAAGTTGAGCAAGGAAGACTTCCTCCCTATAAAGGGTCAGTCAACCACAACTCTCCCGCGCTGCAGATTAGTCCTTCTCAGTTTCGGCTTGTGCTGAGTTTTCTCCATAAACATCGACAGTGAACCAAGTGACGCTTCAGTGCTT
Source organism: Tympanoctomys barrerae (assembly GCA_002564285.1). Lineage (NCBI taxonomy): Eukaryota > Metazoa > Chordata > Mammalia > Rodentia > Octodontidae > Tympanoctomys > Tympanoctomys barrerae. Next base: position 894 of record NDGN011389823.1, read on the forward strand.
TGATGACCTACTGTGACATTCTGAGCAAGTTCCTGAGGGATTGAAGAGGAAAGCAAAGAGAAGACAGATAGAGGAAGGAGAGAGAAAGGGAGCGAGAGCGAGACTGCAGGAAGGCAAAGGTTGCCGGTGTAGTTAGGTCTTTAGGGCCAGAAGTAGCCTGTCTTGGTTACTGTTCTCTAGTTCCTGGAATAAATACCCGACACCCAGAATAAGGGAAGGAAAAGCTTATTTAGCTCACGTTTCTGGAGGTTTCAGGCCATACTCAGCGGGCTCCAAGGCCGAGCTTCACCTGGCAGAGGGCAGCCGTTTGGCGGTGGCAAAGAGCAGAGAGCAAAAGGGAGGAGCAGCAGCAGGCACAGCAGCTGCAGAGAGCAAGGCTGCCTCTCTTGTGCTGCATGCAGGCCACCCACCCCAGGCTGGGTGTAGCGCTCACACCCATAATCCCAGCAGCACTCACGCCCATAATCCCAATGGGGAATGAGTTAGTCACAAACTCCAGAAGTCCGCTCCGTGACTGCAAGAGGCTTTGTGGGAACAGCTAGACACGAACCATAACTCAGCCAGAGTGCAGGTTCTAACATTAGTTTGCAGGGGTGGTCACCACCACGCCCTGAGAAGTTCATCTTCTCCTGGACAGCTGCGATTGCGTGCTCTCCCAGGCTTCTGCTTGTCCGGGGGAGTGCTTCTCACTGGGGTGTAGGTCCATCTTCTGCCTAGAATTTGAGCATCAAATCTCCTAATTCTCAGTCTTTATCTCTCTCGTTTTAGGAATATTCGGCTCACCGTGACTGAGCTCATTCAGGCCGTGGCCGCTGAGGCCGCTCTTTGTGACACCCAGTGTGCTGACATGTGCTGGGGTTGACTCGGAGCTCTGAAAGCTCCTGACCCTGAGGAACTGGGACAACTTGAAGCTGAGGTGCTTGCTCTACCAGCTCTGGCGAGGGTGAAACATCCTGGGAACCATTTGCTAAAGTGTCGCTGTGGCTTTCTGATCCAAACCACACACCCGTATGTCCCAGGACACCACACCTGCTTGTTTCTCAGCGGAACTGGGAGAGTAAGCCAGGGCGAGGCTTCATTCCAGTGAAGTCCCCAACTTCCTCACAGAGACCTTCTTTGTCTCTCTGTCAGGGTTTGCTGGCCTGAGCCCAGTAACTGCAACACTCATGGAACTGACCCATGCATCGCATTCAATCAACTTAATTCCCTTTGTCTCTCAGTGACACCTGGCCAGTGTCACCTCTCATCTGGGCCCTGTGACAGAATTCTCATGTTCCCACCTCTGTTTTCATTCCTCACCTTCCTCCCTGCCCCTGGGTTGAGTCTTTTTCCATAGGGAAGCAAAAGGATCTTTCCAAAAGTTCCTGGGGGGGGGGGTACTTCAGTTATGCATATGTGGAAGAAAATATTTGAAGAAGCATATTTGAAGAAAAATGTTGAAGAAATGGACAGGCATTTTCAAAAGGGATGAAAACTGAGATCAAGAAGCTCAACAAACTCATGAACAAGATGTGAAAAGAAATACACTGAGAACTACCACCATGAAGTTGCTGTCCACCGCTGGCTTTAAATGCCTGAAAGTCATCAGCTTTTCTCATAAGAACAACGCTTTTATTTCATTTTTCTCCTTTCCCAGAATCTAAACGAAAATTTGCTCAACATAAAGAGCACCCATGCCCTTTAATGATATGTGTAATTGATTTCTAAATAAATAATGATATGCCCTGGAATGTTGGGAGTAACCTTTCCCTGATAACCAGATGCTTCCAGACGGGCAGAGGACAGCGAGTGTCCCAGAGGGAAGTGCCAGCGGCGTGATGGGAGTGTGGGTCCTGCGGGAGAGATGCGAGCTATTCGCTCCTGTGGTCATTTGTCCATCCTAATGCAACAAACAATTCGCAAATACTTTTGTCCTCACTGCCTAGCAGGCACTGGGCGTCGACGTGTGATGCGCACTTGTCTGTGTGGGCACGTGTTACGTGCCCAATATAAGTCTGGGGGAGAGTGTGCTTGCTCCCCTCCTCCACAGATTAAAAAAAGAATTAAACCTGAGCCTGGGTCAGCTCATCAGAGCTGTGGAAGAGAACACAGCTGAGCGTGATGCGTGAACACCCAGGGCTGTGCGATCTCAGAGCCTCAGCTCTGCGCTCACGGAGTGCCACCCCGTTGGTTTGCTCCTGGTGCCGCTGGGGCTGGGTTTCTACTTTTCTATGTGGGGCGAGACAACTACTCAGGACTATTTGGTTAAATTCCACATGAGTAACAAAATTGTAACAGCAAGCATCCAAATTGGGCGTCTGAAAGGAGAGGCTAATGGCTCCCCAGATTAGCGCCAGCCCAGCGGCCTCCTTGGCCTCCCACTGCACTTCCTTTTTACATTTTGTTCCTTATTTTATGGGTCTCCCATGTGAAGTGTTGAACCTCTGTCCTGCCTCTCTTGGACCAGCACCAGGCAGTTCTTGAGGAGAGGCCAGTTGATTTCCTGGCTGGAAGCAGGGACGTCTTCTTGTGCTCTCTCATTTCCTTACTTTGAGTACTCCTCAGAAGCCGAGCTAATCCTCGTGCTCGCCTCGTCTCTCTGGAACAAAGGAGCTCAGGCAGATGGGCAGCGTTTGGTGGGAAGTCTGCTTATGCTGCTGGCCAGCCCGACCTGTGCTTAGTGAGGAGCGGGTCTGCGGCTTTCCCAGTAACAAACTGCTCTCGCCCGCCCTTCCCAACATCCCCACGGCCAGCAGTCGGGGTCTCCTGTGTGACCCTGACTTATCAAAACCTGATCTCAGAAAAAGAAAATGTCCCCTGTTAATTCATACAACCCAGGAAAATGTGTCACTGTCATTTTCACTCTTTTAATTTGATCTTTTTGATCCCCAGTGTAAGTAGCCTGGCTCTCAGCTAGTTGGAGGAGTCATCTCACGGGAATGGCACCGACACGCTGCCCAGGGGAAGCGCCTCCGGCCTGCATTCATGGAGGGGAGGGAGGGGAGGGAGGCCGAGACCACTCTCATGCCTTTGTCCTGAGTCTCGGTACCCTCAGGAATCTGACCTGACCTTGTCAGGCAGCCTGCTCCAGAGCCCGGAGTGGGGCCAGGAGCATGTGGTCAGGGAAACCGACCTCCTGGCCCCTGGGAATCCCTTCAAGGAACAAATAAGAGGCAGATGGAAAGTAATTTCTCCTTAGGACAGCAAAATTGTGTGCGCACGAGGAAGAAACTCTCCTCTAGCTCCACTTTTCTCATATGTGAGGGGAAAAAGCTTTCAGAATCCTCCATATGAAAGTTAATGCCTGAATCTCAGTGGACATGGAGTTTTTAATACTGACAGTCCCTAATACTATAGCCACAAGAACAGAATTCCATGGGTATTTTAGGCAAACCCTTTATGTGTAAGTGGGGAGGCTAGGACTTTGGAGGAAAGGCAGTGGGATACTTTAAAAGAGGTGGACATCTTTGGTCATTAATGTGTGTCTCTGACAGCAGATAGGTTTGACTAGGGCATGCTGGGAAATAGCTAGGGTAGAGCATCCTGGGTAATATTTAAGGCAGTACCTAGTTAATACTCAGTAATTGTTCCTTTTTTCTTTTAACATATTACTACTCTTGGTTAAATTGCAAAAGAGGACGAGTTGGTGGGCTGCAAGGTGTCCCTCAGAGCACAGAGTTTCCCGAGACTTCGCCTTGAGGGCCACATCAGGCCTGTGTACATACCACCACCAGATTCCCTGGTGCAGGTGAGGTCCCAGTACCTCCGTCTTGATTTTTCTGTTTGGACCATGATCACCTCAATAGCAAGATACTCTTCTAAATGCTCTCAAATAGCAATTGATCTTCGACACTTACAGCTATTGTTGGTGTTTTGCTGACAAGGAAACTGGGGCCCAGAGCCGTTATCGGGCTCCTCCAAACACAGAGCTGGTGGGTAGGAGGCTGGGGGTAGAGCCATCCGGTTATGGCTGTCTCTGCCCCCAGGGTACTTCTACCCACTTTTCCAACACTCACTAGAAGAAAATTGTTTTTCTGTGCTCCCTCATGAAGAGCCAGGGTGAGCCTCTCAGGTTTATTTTCAGTGGATCAGTCACAGTAAGCCAGGTTACTAGAGGAATCACCAGGGCCTCTTAGTGCATCACTGAAGAACTAGCTGAACCACTGACACGAGGCCCAAGGGCTGCCACTGGGGCATCATTAGGTTTGGACAGAATGTCACCAAAATTCGGTCTCTAGCCTGGCACTTGTGGTAGTTTGTCTGCTCTCCCCGAGGCCTCATGCGGTCACAGATGGGCTTTCTGGAGGCAGCTGAATTAAGATGAGCAGCGCTGGGATGAAGGGCCTGTGATTACTAAGCCGATTCTCTGGTTGGTTTGGCGTAGTGCTGGCGTATGCAACGGCAAGCCACGCCGGGCCTGGGCTGTGAAGCCTGCGTGTGGCAGCCTCGATGCACATCAAGGAACAGAACGAAGGCGGGCCTGCTGCTGCTTTGCCGCCTTCTGCCTGCCGTGAGCCATTTCTCTCTGCGATGCCCCGCTGCCGTGCCAAGCAGTCTTGGAGCTGACTACAGATGAAACCTCTACACGCTGTGAGCCAAGGAAACCTTTTCTCTTGTAACTTTGGGCTTGGGATATTTTGTTTCAGTAATGAGAAAAGGAACTAAGACAGGCCTCCCGGGCCTTCCTGCCTCCCAGCCCCCAGCCTCCCACCACTGCTCACCAGCCTGGGGTGTACCCAGCCGGGGCACCAGGAGGCCAGAGCCATGGAGCTCACCCCTGGGAGCAGCCCTAAGACATTGGTGGACAGGAGGTAGGGGCCCAGGACCCAGATTCCTCTTTTGCTAACTTTACTTTTTTCTCATTGCTGAGACAAAATACCCAATACCTTGAGTTAAGAAAGGAAAGGTTTATTTAGCTCACAGTTGGTGGAGGTGTCAGTTCATCCTCATCCGGCTTTAGGGCTGGGTGGCACAGGGCCCAGGGGCAACAGTGCAGGCGGCAGAAGCCCGCAAGCAACAGGAGCAGAACGCGAAGTAGGAGTCAGGCCACCACCCAGGGTGCGTGTGGCCCTTGCACCCCCCCCACTGCCCTCCTCTTGCACGGGATGAGGACGTTTACAAAGTGGCAAGGTCACACCAGCAGCTTGGGGCGGTGGCATTCTCTGCGGGGAGGTGAAAGTATCCAGATACTGGTGAAGGGAGAACAGGCACTGGGCAATTTCAGGCACGGATCGTGGCTCAGGACCACGGATTTTCTTGCAGCAGTAGCACTGCAGTTTGTGATTTTTCTTTTTTGAGGAAAAAAAATCATCCTAAAACACTAACAACTCTAAAGATTATTATAATTTTATTTTACATTCTTCAGCCCAGAGAGACGCTACTGCTGCTCCTTGAACCCATTCTCAGGAAAGCTGTGGACTTGCAGGAGGGTGGCCAGGCTGTGGGGGCCTCGCACCCCTCTCCCATGCCTCTAATCCACACCTTCCTACTTCCAAGCCTCTCTGATGTGTAGGAGGATTAGGCCAAGAGTCAATGGCAACTGCACGGGAGCCACCCCATGCAGCCAAGGTGACCCTTAGTGACTGAGGTCACACAGTGCTGGCCGGGTCTCCAGGACCACGGTGCACCCCAGCCGGTAGAGCCCAGAAGCACTGGCAGCATCCAGAGGCCAAAGTGCTTGTCCCCACGCCTGTCCCTCCCAGTAGCCCTGGCCACAGCAGCGTCTGTGCTCAAGCACAACTGATGTAGATGACCAACTGCAAGCTTCCGGTGTCACTAGGGACAGCAGACAGAGCCATGGAGCGGCGTGTTCCTCCTCCTCCTCCTGGTTGGAGTGTCACACACAGTCTCCTTCCTCCAGTGGTCACGGAAAATGGATCCAAGAAAGTGTTCACTGAAGAAGCTGGTGACTGTAGATTTTTTTTTAAATTTGAAGATTTTATTCTTATAATTTAAGTAGATTTAAAAAAAAAACAACAACATGTTTACAAAGTTTTGCTCTTCCTCCCATCAAGGGAAAAGTCTGTTTCTTTCTGTCGCAGCTGAGCTGGTCGCGCAGCCCGTCCTAGGCTGACAGCTCATGAGCAGGCCGGACAGGAGCAGAAGTGTGCGGAGGCCTTGTCCCTACAGGTTTGCCGCTTTTGCACCTGTAGCTGCATGAGGATGATGGGGCCGGTTGGCAGGTGCTGGGCAGATGCCACCCCAGCCAGCCTCGACCCAGGGAGGCCCACTCGCCTGTCAGTGTGTCCAAGCCAGCTGAGACGAGGCCAGGGGCCACCTGGCTGCTCCACCAAATCCCCAATCTACAGAATTCTGAGGGAATGAACAAGGGCTGTTTTAGCTCACTGAGATTCGTGAAATCTCATTAAAGCCTGAGATGATGATGACAGAGTGAAATGAGCATGAGTCTGTCCTGGAACATGAACATGACAGCTTCCGCCAACACCGTCACGTGATCTCTATTCTCCTGTCTGAGGTTGCACATGCAGTCTCAGTTGTACTCAACTTACTCACAAAGGAATGAGAAGGGAGAAAAGCGAACAGTACACTTGGTACGAGCGGAGGTTAGTGAGGTGCAGCCCTCCGTACCATAAGAGGGTGGGAAAGCTGGGAGAACTCACGGCCAAGAGTCATAACTAGGTGTAATCGCAGTACATCACAACGCGCCGCATGGATAGGACTTGTTGACGTGGCTCTAGATGACATCTGAGCTGTGACGTGCAGACTGGAGAACTCTGCTGCACTGTGCAGATGAGCTCAGGATGACAGGGCAGCCCAGAAGCCCCAGGTGGGCGTGACCGGGGACCTGACACCTCCCGTCCACCCTGGGACCCTTTCGGTTCCTCAATGGCCCATGCAGAAAGCTGCAGAATCTGCTGTCCTCCTGCTCATTAGCTGCTGATGAACAACTGTGCAGGTGGCTGCAGGGTGGCGGCCCTCCAGCATCTGTCAGATTCAATCTGGTCCCCCACTTCACCTCGCAGGGGAAAGATGGAGGACTTTCCCCGCAAGCACTTCGGCTCCTGCAGCCCCAGAGTTCTTCCTGCCACCTGGTGCTCTAACCTCAGATCCTCAGGCCATCTAACCTCAGATCCGCCCTTGTCCACATCCTGGGCAAGGAGCCATGTTGCTGTATGTCAGTTTCATGCCTCGCTTTTGCCAAGTCATTGATTTTTCAGATTGCCCTATATGAAGGTTCCCAGTACCATGGTGGTGGAACTTGGGTGTCTTCAGATTAACCATTGCTCAGGAGTCCGGCCCTCTTGTTCTCCCAGAGTAGTCCAATCCTGTGGCAACTGAAACCTGGAGTTGACCCCTCCTGTATCTGGTGGGTAGCTGCACCTGGAGGATGTCACCTCCTCTGGTCCCCACCCCTAGCCAGCTCATCCAGCAGGGCCCACAGGATTTACAATACAAACCAGGACACTTCGGGTGTTAAAGAGGATGCTATTAAAAAGTATGTCCTGACAAGAGGTATGGATGGAGAGCAAGGCCACCTAGGTATGTGTGTCATCGTCACAGCCGGGAGGGATGCAGGGGCATGTTGGAGTCACTCTCTCACGGCTGGTGCAGGCACTCAGCACCCACAATTCAGAGGAAATTTTATTTGCGCTCATAGATTTTGGAGGCTTCTGTCCCCAGGTGGCTGGCTCTGAGACAGAAACGTCCTGGAGGAAGGGCATGGAGACCAAGCTGCTCGAGGCCAGGAAACAGAGACGGAAGGCAGAGAGGAGGAGTGAGATGCATGCTCCGGGCCACGCCCCCAGGGCCACCTCTTCCAACCGGCCCTGCCCTCTTACTGCACGTTCACTCATCAATGGGTGGACCCACTCATGAGCACAGCCCCCCCCCCAAAGCCTCAGCTCTGACCTCAGGAGGCTTCAGGGAACATTCTAGAACCAAACCACAGTAGGATGATGCCTTTCTGACTGCGCTCAAACGTGTGCTTGGTGAAATGCCTGAAACCTCACTGTGCAAGTGCAGGACTCGGTAAACACACACTCACCTACGGGGCTGGGACCCTGTGGAGACAGAGCCGTCTCCATCCACCCAGAAAGCTCCTTCCTGCTCCCCTGGTCCGTGCCCCACCCCAGCGTGGAATTCTGTCAGCACGGGATTGTTGTTGTTTTTCTTTAAATTCTTTCAGCACAGATGGAATTCGCTTAAACGTTCAAGGATGTTTTCGATCCTCTGCTTGCATTAATCTCTAATTCAATTCCGTCCCGATGACGGAGCACATTTGTACCCACTGTCACCTTCGGGAGTGTACTTCCCTCACTCTACGGTGCGTCACAAGGCCTTATAGCGCAGACCCCAGCACACCCAGAAGCAACGGGTTCTGCATTAAATAAGAGCGGACGGAGCCGGAGCCGGGCCGTCGCTGGCACTGTCCAAATAATCCATGCCCTGGCTGATCCGACGCCTCGTGTTCCAGCCCGTCCAGTTTCCCTCATCAGGAGAGCAGCTGCTCTGAGTTTAGGTCACTGAGTGAGTCACCGTGTAACGTCTCCATCCGCCGTGCTTGCATTTACTTACCTCTGGCTGGAGGATCACGCCAGCTGCTAGTCATGTCTGGGTCAGGAATGTATATGGGGAGACTGGCCAGCAGTCAGAGCCCCCGCCGATAGCTCTGGACCAGCTGTTTACACAGGCAGGCCTGAAACATGACCTCAGATGTGTAAGTCCCCCCTGCAGCCATCTCCCCTCCAGGACGGTCTCTGAGGTGACGCATAGCAGCCTGTGGCCAGGTGGGAGCCAGCACGAAATCATCCGGAGTGAGTGACTTCTGGCTGGTGCAGCACCCCTGGGGTTGGCCCCGGGCTGGTGGGAGCGGCTTGGGGTAGGAAGCCCCATGGGGCCCCGCACAGGTCCTCGGGAAGCCCCGCCGGGAGCTTTGTGTAGGTCCTCGCCTCCTGTGTCTGTGGACAGACTCGAAGCTAGCTCAACCAGCGGCACATAGAACCTAGCTGAGGACACTGGTCCTGGCTGTGAGCGGGATTCACAAAGCAGGACAGCCACGGGTGGGGACACTGGTCTGTCTCAGCTCAGACGTGCAGGCACAGTCACGAGAGTCAGTGGCTGCTTAAGTTTTTGAGAATTTGTTACAGCAAAAGATACATTGCCTAAGTGTCTCTCAGAACACGCCCTCACCCCCAACGCGCTTGCTGTGAGTGTCCCTCCAAGCACCCCTCAGCCCAGCACGCTTGCCCCATTATTCTCCCTTTCTGCACCCTTTCTGGAAGCCCACTGCCAGGAGTGTCTAGTTGTGCCCTCCCGGCTGCCGCAGCCTTTGAATGGGCTCATGACGTTTCTCTTTCCCGCTCGCTCCTGTTGCCCTGGGAAGAGCTGCAGGCAGCAGGCAGCGTGTCTGCCGGGTGAAGCGACCAGGGCACGGCGCTGGGCTTGGAGAGCCTGTCGTTCTGTCCCGTGGGCTCCGCGGCAGCGCTCACCTCATGAAGATGCGGGAAAGCGGGCTTCCAGAGCGGCTTCAGCGAGTGGCCAGGAGATGGGTGTGCTCAAGGCGAAGGGCAGCGTCCCGAGGGTGACTGTCGCCATGGTCCATGGCTCTGATACATTCTTAAGACTTCAACACTGACTGCAAGGACAGCGCCATGGGCAGGAGGCTCACGCACAAGCTCCGCGCCTCTCACAGCGCTGCGGAAGCCTGGGGCGCCCGGCAGGGGCTCTTCCTGGCTCGCTGGTGGCTGTCCTTGCCTGCTAGTCCTCACAGGTTTGATTCCTGATACCATGTGCCATGCCAGCTCCTAACCCTGGGTGTGCTGTGCCAGCCACCCAAACCAGGGGTATTGGTGCACGCCTGTAATCCCAGCACTGGGGAGGCTGAGACAGGAGGATCGCTACGAATCCGAGCTGAGTAGCGAGACCCTGTACTAAATAAATAAATAAATGATTAAAAAAATTACAAAAAGGATTTAACAAGTGCAACATATCAGCTATGTCTAGCAAACACATGCAGGGCAGTCTGCCCTGTGACACAACCCTCCCAAGTGCCCGTGGGCTATTCTCCACAATCGGCTGTTTGGTAGGCCACAAACTAAGTTGCAATTGACTTAAAAAGAAAGATGAATATAAAGTATCTTTTTTACCATAGCAAGATGAACTTAGCGATGAATGATAAAAGCAAAACCGTGAAATTCACAAATCTATGAAAATCAAATGATACCTTCTTAAATGACCAAAGGATCAAAAAACAACAAAGGAAATTAGAAAATACTTACACTAATAAACCTATTCTGCGTCTCCCGCTGTATAATTCGTCATTATCAGCCTGCTGGGTAAAGATAATCAGACATTACTCCTTTGGCTTGTTAGACTGTCAACTAAAATTTATACAAAATTTAACTCAAAATGGGTCAAAGGTCTTAATGCAAGACCCAAACACATAAAACCCCTAAGATAACATACAAAACAGAACTTTAAGAGACTGGTTTTAGCAGTGGCTTCTTGGTCATGCCCTCAAAGGCAAAAGCAAAACGAAACAGTAAGACAAACTGAATTTGGTAAGAATTTTAAAAGCTGCCCATGAAAGAGCAAGGAGAGTGAATCAGGCCTGGCACTCTGTGCCCGCCGCCCCAGCGCTCACCGAGGCCGAGGGCCTCCGCAGCTTTAGCAACTCTGTCTCAAAACAAACGAACAAAGGCGAGGGGCCTAGTGCAGTTCAAGGGCCCTGAGTTCAGTCCCCAGTACTGTGGGGAAGAAGAATCCCAAGTGGCGCAAATGTGTGGAGAAATCGGAGCTCTTGGGTGCTGCTGGGAGAAACGCGAGGTGGTGCAGCCACTGTGGAAAACAGGGCCATGGGTCCTGAAAAATTAAGAATGGAGCTACCAAATGACCCAGCAATTCCACTTCTGGGTATTTGGCTGGAAAACCCAAAGCAGGGCCATGAAGAGATTACTTACACAGCAACACTGTCCACCGTAACTACTACATGGAGACACCCCTAGGGGCCATTCATGGGTAGAGGATAAAGGATAGGTGACGTGTGTGTAACAATAAGATACTTTCCACCCTTAAAAAGGCAGGAATTCTTGTATAAGCTACAACACACTTGAGCTCACATGGACTATAAGATGGCTGATCTGCCAAGACTAGAGGGCATAACACTGAAATAATTTAATCCCAGAAGACGCACACTGTCTCATTTTGCTTATATGAGGTGCCTAGGTAGTTGAACCACAGAGGCAGAGAGTGGAGTTGTGGTCTTTAGGGGCTGCAGCGAAGGAGAGAAAGAAGGTTATTGTAGGGATCCATCGGTCTCACCAAGATCCCTTCTACCCGGGGAGAAGCGGCGGCAGGAATGAGAAAAGACAGATAAGAAGACAAGAGCCGGGCCAGGTGGTCACTGGTCTGCCTGATGGGCAACACTAAAGCAGCGCACAACAAAACGGTCCTTTATTTATGCTTCTGCAAAGTTAGTAACATGTGACACACGTTTGCCTAGCGACTAATAGCTGGCCTGAACCAGACAGGATTTTATCGCAGGACCGAGGTAGCTTGTTTGCTTTAGGCGCTGAGGCCCAGCCCCACCTGCACACATTCGATCAATTTCCCAGCTTCCTCGGTTCCCAACAGGTTATTATTTAATAGGGACAGAGTTTGGGTTTTATGAAATTAAAAGAGCTGCAGAGATAGGCTGATGATGAGAGTTGTACATTATGATTATATTTAATACCCCTGAAGTGTAAGTCTAGAGACAGCAAGTCTTAAGTATATTCGATCACAAGTCTTTCAGGAAACAGCTCGGCAACCTTTGGAGTTCCAGTACATCCACCATAGGATTCAGGGACAAGGAATTGTTTGCCATGTCTATGTTCATACTCGGCCCATGCTAGAAATGAAAAATGTCCCCCAATTGCTAAGCAAAAGGGCTCTCCAACATCAATATAGTGGACTGTGAGGCAGCAGAAGAAGGGACGGAGTACTGAGGTGACACCAACACAATGGAACCGGGAAAGCCTTCTATGGGAATGGAGAGCACCGCGTCTGAGCCAGTGCACACAGCGGTCTGGGAAAAGGAAGCCTCTGGGGACAGGGCCAAGGAGCAGCTGCAGGGCCGAATGAGGAGAGAGGTGGGGGTGGGGGCTTGGCAGAACCCCGGGGACAGAAGGCTCTGCATTTGTCAAAGCACATGGAAGTGCGTATCTGAAATGGAAGGATTCACTGCACACAAACTCACCCTCAGCAAACCTACTTTAAGAATCAGAGTGCTCACACTTATTTATATTGCTTTTTTGAGATGAGTCTCACTATAGCATCAGGTTGCTCTCAGACTCATGAGAGTGACCTTCTGCCGAGTAGCTGGGACTTCATGCCTATGCCACTATGTCTGGCTTTTTTGTTTGATTTTTAAAATTGTGACAAGGTACATAAAAATGAGAAGTGTACTAATGTGAACAATAATATTGATATAGCTAAGAAAAAGTCATAAGGACAGCTGTGAGCAGACCTTGGTTTTCCCTGTGAAGCATGAATCTACATGGGCGACATGAAAATGTGAAGTGTATTAATTCCGGTGAGTGTGAAAAGGCATAAATGCATTCAATATGTATTTTATTAGCTTCCCAGAAAGCAAATATATGTTCAAATATTTCAATTATAAACACAAAGCTCACAAAATTTGATGTCATTTTTTTCCAACACAGTTAGGTGAATTTTCTGAAAATTTCTGATAACTGTAGGAATTCTAGAAAAAAATCACAGAATAATCCTTTTGGGTGTGAACTAGGTCTATATTTGAAGCTGAAGATGAAGAGGCTCAAAGTAGAGAAGCATTGCTTAAGACGCAGCCTCAGAAGCAAGACAGAGGCCCATTCTGCCATTCCCAAGACTTGCGCAACCCACCACAACGTCACCGACACTGGCCTAGAGAGAAGCTGAGGTTTCCATCGACTGAGTTCTACCCAGTGACACCACTTCATATTGCCTAACACAGGGCTTTGCTGCACAGTTCTGTGCTGTGTGGAGTATTAGCTGCCACTCAGCTGCTGTGTAGGAGGGAGATGTGGGAAAATGCTGATTATGTGGGCAGTGACACCTTGAGATTGTGTGAGACTTTCCTGGATGTGACTTGGAAGATGAGCAGCCTGTGCTGATCTACTTTGTGGGAGTGCCTCTCTCTATACATCCATTGGTCCATCCATCCATCCGTCATCTATCATCTATCCATCATCTATCATCCACCCATCACCCATCCATCATCCATCCATCCATCCTTCTATCCATTATCCATCCATCATTCATACATCCATCCATCCTTCCTTCCATCCATCATCCATCCATCTTTCCATCCATAATCCATCCATCATCCAAAAAAAAGCAGTTGCTCAGTTTACCTGACATAGGCATATAAAATCGATCAAATAAGCATTAACTGTTTGGCCATGGAGATAGCTTAGTGGCTTAAGCGCCTGCCTGGCAAGCACAAGGTCCTGAGTTCAATCCCTGGTACATCCATCATCCATCCATCCATCCATCCATCCATCCATCCATCCTCCATCCATCATCCATCTATCCATCACCCATTCATCATCCATCCATCCATCCATCTTTCCATCCATCATCCATTCGTCATCTGTCCATCATCCATCCATCATCCATCCATCTATCCATCCATCCATCCATCCATCCATCCATCCATCCATCCATCATCTGTCCATCACCCATCCATTATCCATTCATCCATCCTTCCATCCATCATCCATCCATGCTTCCTTCTATCATCCATCCATCATCCATCCATCCATCCATCATCCATCATCCATCCATCCATCCACCCACCCATCCATTCACCCTTTCCCTCATCCATCCACTACCCACATGCTCCTGAATTCATTGGGTGAAAAATCAAAAAACCCAAAACAACAAAGTCCGGCTCTGGGTATGTAGGAATGGCATACACATCTGCTGTGTCTTTTAAGGAATCTGATATTCAGAGGAAGTTTGGAAGTAAGATATATTTAAAAATTCATATATATTACCTTATAGTGTTGGCTCAAATCCCTCAAGCATTTCAAGAGCATATTTTATTTATTTATTTTTGACATCAGTTATTTTATTTTATTTTATTTTCAGAATTTTATTGATAAACAAATAGCAATTAGACAGTTTCA
>NDGN011389831.1:0-10335 GCA_002564285.1 Tympanoctomys barrerae
GGGAGATGGCTCAGTAGACTAAGCGCTTCCCTGGCAAGCGCAAGGGCCTGAGTTCAATCCCCAAGAAGAGGCAAATTTAGATAGCTAGAACTAGTATTTTCAAGGTGAAAAGAATATTTTTAAATAGAAAAGTCAGGTTGGGAGTATGACTTAAAAATACACTGTAATATTGGTGACACTTTAGGTATAGGCTTACCAGAATAACAAAAGAGCTAAGAAAATCAATATAAAGGAAGAAAGGTTTCTTTGGACGCACTCGGGCGTTTCAGTGTGCAGACACCTGGCTTTACTGCGTTGGAGCCTGCACAAAGGTGGGAACTCCTAAAGAAGGCAGAGGAGAACCGGTTCACCTCGTGGTAGCTGGGAGGGAAAGAACATGAGTCGTCAGGGACAGGGTCTCGGTGCCCCTCAAGGGAGCATCCACGACCACCTAATGTCTTAGAGCGAGGTGCCACATCTTAAGGATCTTCTCACCACTCAACAGCACCGCGAGCCAGGGAGAAAGCCTTGCCTTAGCTTACGGGCCATTGCGGGACATTTATGATCCACCTCAGTGACACAGTAATGTCAGCTGTGTATATGAAGGGCAGTGTGATATTGTTGTCAAGTCATATTGTAATATTATTGGTTATAAGAATAAAATCAGTTGATAGCAGTAGTTTATTGTTGCCCATATATCAGAGTGTAGAATTTAAACTATATACAGCAACAGCAGTGGAGGTTATAGACACAAAGAACTTCTGAACAGGAGGAAAAACAGCTCTGGGTGGCAATAACTGAACTGGTCCTGTTCAGTAGTCATTCCAAATGAACTTAAATATTGCAGCTGTCCATACACACACACAAAAAAAAAAAAAAAAAAACTAAAATAAAATTCACTAAATTTAACTTTATTGATATTAAGAAGACAACATAAACTAACTGTCAAAAGTAGAGAGGCCCTGGCAGGCTGAATTTACAGATAACATTGTTAATATTCAATGGAGTTCAGATAAATACTCCAGTTCCTTTCTCCTTTGATGCAATCATTTATTTCAGTTAAAAATACATGCAAGATTGATTAAGATAGTTAAGCAATTTGACATACTTGAACATTTTTTCAATTTTAAAAATTGGAGTGGAAAGGCTAAATATCCTTGCATATTGAGATATGTTTATATTTTTCTGCCCTTCAAACATGTTTTCAATTTTACTGCTTAAATGTGACCAGCAGTAAGTCCCCAATTTCATCTTTAGTGATCAAGATAATGAGCTTTAAAAATCAGATTCTTCGTGTGTGGTAGCGTCTTCCAGCTTCAGCTTGCTGCAGCTGCTACAATAAACACACAGTAGTTCTGACATGATCAGTGTAGGCCCCCAACTAAGATTTGCTACCTTAACAAGAAACCAGCAAATTCTTTCTAAAAGGAGGATCTAGTGTTTGGATAACTCCTGCAGTGTTAAAATTTTCAACTGTGGTAATTAACAGCAGGTTTTCCAATCTTAGTGTGAGAAGCAGAAGAAATGAACCTATGAAAGGATAACACCAAGAAAGCAAAAACTAGAGGAGATCTATAACAACTGAATGAGAGACATGCTATGGGATCAACAGCCACCAATGTCATTGGTGTATTTTCAGGGAAGTGTCAGAACTTTGAGAGAAACACTTGCAAGTTATATCTGTGAAGTATTCATGAATCAGAAGACTATAAGGCAACTCTATGGTTTCAAGATTAACAGAAGTACAGTTAGATATACAGTGCTTTAATGCTAAAAATTAGAATGAACATATGTATTTAACCAAAGATTTTAAGCATAGTTTTTCATTTTGTCCAAATCATATACTTGATCTGCTGGTAAATATAACATCCTAATATTTTTACCTCATGAATGATTTTTTAAAGTGTTTAAAAAATGAAAGTCAAGGGGCCAGGGAGATGGCTCAGTGGAATAAGCGCTTCCCTGGCAAGTGCAAGGGCCTGAGTTCAATCCCCAGTTCCACCAAAAAAAAAAAAAAAAAAAAAAAGTCAGTATAAAAATGGCCTTAAAAGATTTAAAAGCCATTTTAGAAAGAAATGTTTTATATCTTATTTTAAGTATTCTTCCTTAAATGTCAATCATGATAACTATGCAGAAAAGGGATAAATGTGTAAATATGCCTATTGAAATATGCCATGAGTAGATTTTTTAAATGAATGAGATATTCAAGAACTTCTTCCACTTACTAAGAATACATGTGTTATTTTAAGTAAGATCAAGCATGTAAACCATTGTAATCTTTGGTTTGAAAGAAAATGGTGGTGAAAAAGAAAAGTCTCTCTCTCTCTCTCTCTCTCTCTCTCTCTCTCTCTCTCTCTCTCTCTCATATTCCATCCATCTGTTCAGCCATTTCTCTGTATAAAACCTATCTAAGCCCTTGGAGTTTAGCATCTGAAATATGATGATGGCTTTGCTGTATTTTTTGCTTGAATTATTTTTTTATGGGAGGATTTTTTTGTTTGTTTGTTTTTTATGCTGAGGACCAAACCTAGGGCTTCCAACTTGCCAGGCAAGCATTCTACCACTGAGCCAAATCCCCAGCCCCTGAATTCTGATGATGCTGAAGAACAATGCTTGTACAGTTAAGCCTGGAACAAAGGTGCAATTGAAAAAAAATGAAAACAGCTTTAGTTTAAAGAAATGAACTACATGTCCCAGGTTAAACATCATGTCTTGGTAACAGCTACTTTTAGTACAGAAATAAAAAGAGGAATCCCCATTTTAAACTGAAATGGGAATTTCTCCACAAAAGTGAAGATTGATATGTATTTTATGAAATTAAATACCTTCTGGAAAACTCCTTGTCAGCACTAAAACTGTTAATGCATAAATCCTTTTCAATTTTTAAGCAGGATATTTTATTCTTCGCTAATTCTGCTTAGGACCCACTTTAGTAATAGTTTCTGCCTTAGATTAATTACCCTGATCTAATTCATTTAGTGGAGGACAGCTGTGGTACGTGGGCTGCTCGCTGATGTGTGGTGTTAAATGACGCCCATCTGTCACTGCGGCGTATCAGCACGGATTCAGTGTCACCCACTTCATTGGCTCTGCTGAGATGTGAAGTACAACGACAATGTTTACTACTGTTGTTAATTTAATATCTACACCTCTAATAACCTGACTGCTGTCACTAGCTGAACAATGATACATGATGGCCAGGGAGGAGCCAGATAGAAAGCATTAGCAAAGTGGCACGGCAGCCCCTCTGGCGCTGTTAATTAGAATGCTTGAGGGCAAAGTTGCTGCTGGGGGCCCTCTAGGGCACTCTCCTGGGGAAATCCTTCCTGGAAAAGGGAGTTAGAAGGATTTGTGTTAATAGCACTTATGACAAATTTAGTCATTAATTAACAATTACATTCAGTCAAATGAACCCATTCATTCTCCTAAAAGAGAACTATTCTTTAATAATCACTTTTAAGAGTTCGTATGTGATTGTCCATATCACTGTGTGGTTTGGTGTTCACCACAACTCTCCAAATATGTACTTCATTGGAAATTGATCATTGCCAGTATAGGGTATTAAATCCAATATCTTGGGTTTAGAGTTTTTCTTTCTTTGACAAACTATCTTATTTGTAATTCATTAAGATCCATAGTTTTAGCATATGCTCTAAAATACTTGATCCTGTTTTGTTAGGTATTAATGCATTATATTTATAGATAAGGTAAAATAAAAATGTATATAGTTTATTCTAACTTTGTCTTAAATATATTAAAAGATGACTATAAAATACAGAATATTGTAGAAAAATATTGATACATTAAATATTTAAACATGAACAAATTTTTGTTTTAATGCTATTTGAAAAAGCAAAATATTTCACTTTTTAATTTCCTTTTTTGCTGTTTGTATTGCTATGCGTGTCTTATTTACGTACTGATAAGCATTAGTTATTTTAGATTATATTCATTGTTAATAAACTTTCAAAAAACTAAATCTCTTCTTTGTATTTTTCTTCTACCATTTGCTTTCTGTTAAATTTGGCCCCACAAGGGTCTGCTTTTACTACCTTGTGTTCACGCAGACTCTGGCTTTCTCCCTGGATTGACAGACTCAGACATTAGAAAGAGAATCAGCTCCTCAGGAAAACTCAGGTAGCACCAATGTGTAGTTATTCTTCATTTTTATTTTACATGGATTTATATATATATATATAAATAATTTAAAGCTTACATCCTATACTTACCTGGCACGGGAGATACCATGATCACCAATAGGCTTGTCCATTGCCCTCTACTAAAATTCATTCTTCGGTTTTAGAGAACACGAACTCCTGCAGGTCAGGTCGGGAGACTGTTTTTTCTCTATGTCATTTGGAGGTCCCCTTTTGGAGACGAGTTTTTCACCCACCTGAGATGAGTTTTTCTCCCTCTATCACCAACACCCTACAAAGAATGTAAACATTAGGTAAAATAGACATGTACTAATAAAAAATAATTCAAAAGAATGTTAACCAAATCCAGATAAAATAATATCTATTACAAAATAAAAATAAGTATTTTGTATTTTTTTAAATAGAAAAAATCAGTCAAAACAATTCAGAATTTCAAAACAAGATGATGGAAAATTAACAATGGCTATTATATTGCATATTGTTATATCTTAAGTAGTTGCTCAAATTACCAGATACAGGCATGCGGAATTGATCAAACAGTGTAAGTACTAGTTGTTCCTTCCTATGAGCTAATAGAAATTAGACAATTATATGTATAATGTTCAATAAATTATTATCAGGAATGCACAAAATCAGGAAAAGTAACATCTGGTGATATCAATTAATCAGGTAAAACTGATTAAGAAATCATGCTAATTAAAAATAAGTAGATAAGTAAACTTATAGCTCTTAATACATGGATATAAACAAAATACACATATGTGGAAGATAAAAAACTATCCGTACTGAAATTGCAATGAAGGAAAACACCAGCGTATACTAGACCAGCATATATAGGAGATTAGACACTACCTTAATAAATACTGAATTTAATAACATAACACTCAAAATTATTCAAAAGCAGTATTTAAAAAACAAAAGAAAATGAACAGTGTATTAGTGAGTTGAAGCATGACTACAACCATTCTATGTGAAATGAAAACTTATAAAAGAGAGGAAAGAATGGTGGACACAAAAAAGCTATTTGAAAAAATATCGTTTCCAAATTTCCCAAATCTGATAAAAAAAAAAATAAACCCACTAACCCACAACCTAATACACAACCAGAAAAAGTAGAAAGGAAACTACACAATAATATCTCATCATGAAATTCCTTGAAAGTGGTGTATGAATTCCACTTGCCCTACATTGTTATCTGTGATATGTCAAAGTGAGTTTTAATTCTTTTTCCTTGTTTACAAAAGCCATCTTAATAGGTTCATGGGGTCTTGTTTGGGTTTTAATTTATACTTCCAGTTCATTATTAATGCTGACTATTCATTATTTATTATTTTGCCCATGTACCTTTTTATAAAATAATGTTCGTCTTTTATAAAAGTTTATATTTGTTTTCTGATAAATGAATTTATGGAGCTAATGGGAATGTTATAACATTAGGATAGTTTGTTTAACTAAATGCTTTAAATGGCTACCTAGTTCAAAAAGAAAAGCTTTCAGGCATTGCTGTAGGCGTTTAATATCAAGTAGTTCAAAATATGCTGACACTGAAAATTTGAAAATATATTATACAATTTATTATCACATTTTCATCAAGTCTACAGAGTAATTTATGTATATGGTATTGTCATATCATACTGCTCAGTACATTTTTAAGAGCTATAATTTATCACAGTTTTATTCTGAACACGATATTTACTATATTTTACCTAAACATTTCTGATTTTTTTCCCTTTCTCATTTTTGAGAGTGTAAATCTAGGACATTCTAGTTCTTAGCTTTTTATTTGAGAATTTTATATTTTACTTTGATGACTGTTAATGATTTTGAGTAAAGTTTTATCTAGATATTTCAGAAAAAAGCAAAATTCTCATTTTTATATTTGAAGAACAAATTTTCTAGAATTATTTATTGACAGGATTATCTTTATTTATTAAATAAATTTTCCATTTTTTCTAAACATCAACCAACCATTTCAATATGACTGTTTAACTGGACAATATTCTATCCCTTGATCTACACAATATTTTATAATGTCATTCTTTGAGTTTGGTGGTTTATTTAGCTCCTGAAATCACATAATGATATTGCCCAGCATTTTTGTGATTCAGTTTTAAGTATACTGATTCCTTTTTCTCCATAATTTTAGGTCAGATGTTTGACTATTAAAAAGATAATGCACTATCATTTTGAATGAAATTGTGTATAATGAGCACAATGACTTAGAGATTATTGGAAATTACAAAATTCCCCCGTCTATCAACATTTAAAATTTCTTTGTTTAGATCTTAATTTCAGTCAAGAAAAATACTTTAGCTGCTAATAGAAGAATTTTGCAGATACCCTGTTATATGCATTTGCAAATATCATATATTTTTCATAGCTGTCCTAAATTATGAACTTAATTCCCTTAAAGAAGCATGTATTGTTTTTTGGCTAGTTTTGATTTTTTATTGAACTGTGTGGTCTCATTCTTTTATTCTTGAAATTGTAAACATTTCTGTTTTCATGGATGATTTTTTTTTTACTATTCCTGTTTTCTCAGTTCTTTTATGAATAAACATATTGTTATAATTTTTTCTTTATATTTTTCCTATTTCACTACTTTATATGCTGTTAATGTAATAATTTTATCTATTTTTACTAATTTTTGTGCTGATAGTTTTCTAATTTATTCTCTCACTGAGTTCAAATTTCTTTGTATTTACAGGAGACTTGCAAATCTAATTCTGTGCTTTACGGGGGTCAATGACCTTTTCTTCTACTTGTCCAGTAGATCATTATAAATAAAATTCAGGTCCCAGTTTCCAGATATCAATGTAACTAGACCATGATAAAGCATATTGCTATCCTGTAGCTAGAACACTGAAATATTTCTGTGGAAGGTTGTAGGTTACATCTTTTCTGAGTTCCCAGGGCCTTCCTGATTGAGCAGCCTTCATGGACCCTGTGGGCACCCCACTGCTCACATGCACAGGGCTTTTCTAGCTTCAGTCAGCCAAGGCTTTGCCAAACAATTGATGGGTATTTTCAGTATCACCTCATGAATATTACTAAATACCCTTACACAGTTTTAAATTCTGAGTTTGTCTAACTTCTGGGTTTTAATTACTATTATTATTATTATTGATTGTTTTGCTTTTTTTGCAGAGAGAGGGAATACATTCTCATAACTTCCTACGTTCTTCTGGGTTTAGCCAAGTATTTTGAAGTATTGTTCTCATAAATAAAACAGGTACTTACAAGTATTATTTGTATAAATAAAACTATATATATGTATATATGTATATATATATATATATATATATATATTTCTTATAAATTCTTATAAGGAACTCTCAGACTATCCAGTGAACTATATAACTAGAAACAGATGTTTCTCCCAGGCTATTTCAACTGACTTTGTCTTTACGTCCCTGTTTTATTTTTGCTATACTTAGTAGTACAAAACAGGGAGAGGCTTACTTTGTCTCACAGCACAGAGGCAAGAGTCCAAGCACGGTGGGCCAACCCCAAGGCAGAAATGGCAGGGTAGAGGAGTATGGTGAGGAGAGCGACTCATCCAATGACAGCCAATAGGTACAGAGAGAGAAGGGAGAAAACTGGGAAGAGACACAACCTCTGAAGCACAACACCAGCCCGGAGCCTCCCACACCTCTCCCCTTCAGCCCCTCCCAAGCAGGACTCACTCGTTAGTTCAACTATGAACTAACTCATCTATGGATCAATCTACAGTTTGCTGTATCATCCCCATTACTGACCTACCTTTGAACTGCAACATCTGAACACAGGAGACTTTTGGGGAGCATTCTAGAACTAAACCAAATCAGGAACTTTTATTGAGTTACAAAGTGAAAAACAGCCATACTACAGAGCCTTCGAGCTTAAGTATCCCAATTGTGCTGCTATAATGCCTCACTTTTAAAGTAAAGATTTTTTAGTACCAGCTGCAAGCAGTGCACTTAAATTAGGAGCACCTAAAATGGGACAGGAATGATTAAGACAGAAATGTGGGGAAAAAAGAGAGAAGGAGTTGCATATTGATATACTACTTGTAATGAACCCCACCAACATCTGGCTCAGAAAGTATCTAACACCACTCATACTAGACCCAGGCCACTGTGAAGAACAGGGCATGGGATTGGGCATTAGAGAAAGTATGATACAGAAAGAATTCTGCTAATTAAATCTATTAATTGTACAAAATCTGCTTATCATTGCCTTTTAGGTTGAGAAAATTTTTAAAAGTAGGATAAAGTACTAGAAACTTTTCAATAAATAAATTTTCTTTGGGCTGGAAAGATAGTTCAGCAGACCAAGCACCTGCTTAGGCAAGTGCAGGGACCAGGGTTTGAGTCTCAGCACCACATGCAGCCCTGGCCCAGCCCCCAGCAGCACTGAGCTGGCCACCAAGACCAGGCATGGTGGTGCACACCCATAATCCTAGCTCTGGGTAGCTAAAAACAGGAGGATCACTATGAGTGTGAGCTGCATAGTGAGACCCTGTAGCACTTACAGTTTTTTTTTAATTGCTTTTATTTTATATTGGAGTAAGTCATGTGCAGCAGAAGCCAATCAAATGAAATAGTTACATAGATTTTATGCACTCTGGCTAAGTGTACAATACTGAAAAATCTGAAGGAAAAGCATGCTCTTCCTTACGTTAGTTATTACGCTCACTTTCAAAGGTGTTGCTGAAACAACTGTAGACGGCTAAGTTCCTACTCTACCCAATCTAATGTTGCACAGATGTGAACCATTGTGGTGACTCACAGTAAGACAAAGTCTGTGTAATTATCAGAACTCAGATGTCAGCTTTGCTGAGTTGACACATCCAGATAGAGAAAGCTTCTGCAATATGTCTAAAAAATATGCCTAAAGACATCTTTATAATCATTTTTGTGCTTATTTTACAGCGTTTATGGTCCTCCTTCAAAAAGACATTTTCCATCCTCAAAGTGTGTGTGTGTGTGTGTGTGCACGCACACACACACACACACACACACTTATATGACAAATGCAACTTTTTGGAATCTATCAAAGGTAAATAAAAATTTCACAAGTACTTAATTGGCTATATTCATAGGCGCGTTAGTTTTATCAGAAAAAAAACTTGAATAAAATATTTGAAGGTTTTCAAAAACGGATAACAATTTTGGGTATTTTACAATACTTGGCAATAAAAATTAGCAAGGAATATATGCAAAATTAAGGGTGAAGGCATCAGGTTAAGTGGAATGAAATAAGTTAGAAAGAGAAGTATGTCAATTCTACAGGTCTAGGTAACTCAAAGCAGGCAAAACTGGTCTACAGTAAAAAAAAAAAAAAAGAAAAGAAAAATCAGGACAGTGACGGCCTCTAAAGAAAGTGAGGTAGGGATTGATTGACTGTAAGAAGTATTTCTGTAGCAATAAAGGTTCTCATATTGATAGAAAATGCAGTTATACACATGTATGCTTTGTCAAAACTCATCAAAATGTTTATTAAAGTCTAGACCGTAAATCGTACATGAAGTCTGATACTCAGCAAGATATTAAAATAATGAAAATAATAGGATAATAACAACAGTGTTTTAAGTTGCAGAACTTTTGGAAAAGTCATACATTGTTGAAGAAACTTTAAATTAAGGTACTTTTAACTTTTCAGTTAAAGAGCCAAAAACTTTCTTTCTGAATATGCACACCTTAAAATTGTATAGGCACCCAGGCATGACACAGTTTATACACGAATATGTATAGAAACATGGTTAAGATATGTAAAAAGTAATGACACTGGATGTGCTGGCACTTGCCTGTAATCCCAGCTCTTGGGAGGCTATAAACAGGAGGACCACTACGAGTTTGATCTAGCAGTGAGACCCTGAATACTCTGTAGACCCTTCCCTAAAATACAATGAATAAATGAATGAATAAAAAAATAAATAAAAGAAATTTTAAAATGATATGTAAAAGGTAATATCAGGTTAAATATCCACAAACGGCAATATGAATAAACATTTTCTCATATAAAGCAATATTAATAACAATATGTAATCTTCTTTTGGTAAGCTTTATCTTCCTAGGATAGAATCGTTGTACCTACAACTTTAAAAAGACTTATTTAGCTAAAAGTCTCATATATTTCTTTCTTTTTGTCTTTGTGTGTGTGTGTGTGTGTGTGTGTGTGTGTGTGTGTGTGTGTGTGTGTGTGTGGCTGGCTCAGC
>NDGN011389832.1:0-10511 GCA_002564285.1 Tympanoctomys barrerae
TACTGACTCTGCTAGAGTCTAGGTAAATACTCTTCTTCCAGCAGAAGAAAATAGAAAGGAGAATATAATTCTTTTCTATGAGCTTTACTTTCCCTCAGATGTTAGTAGCTAAGTTAGGAACTAGAAAGAATTTGGGCTACACTTACCAAGTCCATGTCCTTGTGTCTTCACAGAGACATCAGGAGCAATCCCAAATGTATTGGAGATGCATCAAATTCCTGAATGTCTTCCTAAAGAAGGTTCATTCACTTCCTTGTATCAGTGTCTCATTTATTAGCACCGAAGCTGAAACAGAATTTCTTCTAGTGCTGAGATTTTTCAGCATAAATGGGCTCAGGGTTAAGAATCAACCCAGCTAGGTTTCTGAGTTAGCATTGGCATGAACTAAGTGTGTGATGTTAGGTGACTCCTTTATCCTCTTCAGAAGTAAATTTCTAACGAACAATTACTTTTGAGTAGGAGATTTACTATTACTTTACAAAATAAAGGAATCTTTGCCTGCAAAAGTTTATATAAATGTCAATCTTTTTAGACAAAATGTTGTTTACCCAAACATAGAACGAATGTTGGAAAACTAACTGAAGATTAATTGCTTATGTCCCTTCTGAATGCTAATGGCTTGCCAACATTTCGTTCATCTATCCATCTTTTCCTAACTATCCTTCTATGCCTTCTTTCTGGCAGCATTTCAACCCCGGCAACTTAATGAGCTCTACAGACGTTACCCTGGGCTGTCAGTCATGCCAGGCTTTCCTCCTTTTGCTTGGGTGCTTCACATGTTCCATACGCCTGCAGGATCCTGGAAGAAAGAAACCACATTCTCTTCCTCTCACTGCCTTGTGAAGTCTAGCTTCTGACTTAAATGTTGTCCTGCCTGGCTGACACAGTGCATCTGTGTACATCTGACAGGGTTGAGTCTCTCCCTTTAAACTAGAAGTATCTCAGAAGCATTCCTTCATTTGCTGGTGCATATAATTCATACTTATCAAAAGCTTAATATATGACAAAAATTAGACCTGGCTCTGGAGTTGCAGAATTGAGTAAATATGATCTCTGTCATGAAAGAGCTTGCAATCTTGTTGATAGGTCAGATGACAAATAATTTCAGTTGGATTTGATATGTATTATCAAATAATAAATAAAATGCCATAAGGAACTAAGATGAGATGAGAACGTAGATGGGGAGCAAGAATTGAAATAGTTTCAAAGGAGGGTTAGAAAAAAACTGAAACTAACCCTCACTCCATTAAATAGGTAGTGTGTATTCGTTACCTTTCAGATCTCTATTTTCTTTGATTAGTGTGATTGCTTCTTTCTGTGCTGATTCTGTACCTTCTTAATTGCTATAGCTTTATAATAAGCGATATTTGAAAGACGATTCCTCTCCTTTTGTTTTGGCTTCTACTCTAAACATGTTTTGGCTACACTTGGAGCTTTGAACTTCTATATGAATTCTAGTATTACTTGTCAATCCAACAAACCATCAAATCAACCCATGCAGGATTCTGAATAAATTGTATTGAGTCCATAGATCAATTCTGTATTAATTGAACTTTCATGCTATTATCTTCCAATTCATAAATGTAATAATTTATTTCAGTTTTCTTTAGTGTTTTGCATTAAGGTTCTGTAATTTTCTCCATGAAAGTCTTTATTCATGGGTACTCTATATTTTTGAAACTATTATAAATGATGACTCCTTTAAATTTAATTTGCTAGCAGCTTACTGAAGTACAGAAATGAAATGGATTTTTATAAGAAAACTTAGAAATCTTTTGTAATTAATCTGATAATTTATCAGTAGCTTCTTTTGCATTTTCTATGAGCACAACCTGTAAATAATGTCAGTTTAATAGTTTCCTTCTCAATCCTTATGTCTTTAATTTTCTTGTACTTGCTTTACTGGGCTGACTAGACTATTCAATACAGTGTTGAAGAAAAGTGGATAAGCAATTGATCTTATCTTGTTCTTAATCTTATAGCGAACCCTTTGGTGTCTTACCACCAAGTATGATGTTGGCTGCCGAACTTCACACACATGGTCTATCACTTTAAAGGAAATCTTTTGTTCTCTGATTTCTAAGAGTTATTCTTAAACTAGACATTACAATTTAAAAATGCCTTAATGGAAGCTATTGAAATAATTGTATGACTTTTTCCCTTTTAACTGTTTATTTGAAGAAACATAAAATTGGGCTATTTAAACTTTAAATGAATTTTTAATTCTAAAGTAAAGCCAAGTTTGTCATATACACATCTATAAAACCTGTTTGATAATATTTTGTACAAGAATTTAATTTGTGCAATTATGAGATTATCCTGTGTTGATGTCAAAATAATTTTAGCTTCTAAAATGAGGAGAATATTCCCTCTTTTTCTACTACCTAACTTGGATTTGTACAATGTTAAAATTAGTTTATCCTTGAGTGTTTTATAACAATTCTTAGGAAAATTGTCTTGGCTGGGAGGCTTGTTTACTTGTAATTTTTAACAGTTCTCTTTGTTACTTAAAATAGTTACAGGGATTTTCAGATTTATAATTCTTGATTCAATATTGTTAAGTATTTTCCCCCACAAATACATCTATTTCTTTACTAAAAATATATTAACATGAAGTTGCTTATAATGTTATTTTTAATCTTTCTGTGTTTAAAACTTCTGTAATTATGTTTCTTTATTAGTTCACATTCAAGTTTATTTATATATTCACTTGTCTTTCTTACTAAATTTTAGCTGGCCTACAATTTATAAACCCACTTAGATCTCTATTTTATCTGTCTCTTAGATTTGTAAAATTTATTTCATCATTTTCTCCCTTCTACTTTATTTTTCGTTTTGTTTTTCACTTCTTATGAAAGATGTTCAAATCATTAGCTTTTATCCTCTTCTGACAAGCATTTCAAACTATGATTTTATCTCTCAGGGTCCATATATATTATGCATGTTTTGGTACATAACTCTTTTATTTTTGTTTAATTCTAGATGTATTTTAATAGCACTGTGAGTTTCTCTTTTGACCATGGATTAAGTTTTCAAAACTTATTTTTCAAATTACTGGGGACTTATTTGTAAAAATTTCTAATATAATCCCATTATCACCTAAGAATGTGGTTATTTTTTTAAGAAAACATAATTTTTAATTTTTAAAGATGTACTTTTGGGGCCAGGGAGATGGCTCAGTAGAATAAGTAAGCTTGCCTGACAAGTGCAGGGGCCTGAGTTCAAACCCTGGTTCTGAAAAAAAAAAAGATGTACTTTATGGGCCATATATGACCAATTATTTTTAGAAATGATTCAGATGTACTGAAAAGCATTCCACAGCAAACTTACAAGGATTCTTGCTCTAATTTTATATCTCTTTGTCTCCAGTCCAAACATTAGTTTTTTCATGCCCCTAAAAAAGGAGAGTGGATTTGTTGCCCTTTAAACTGATCTTTGATGTCTGCATCTTCACTGTACGAGCAGTGCACTTCAAGTCAGAGCAGTCTCTGATGGACAGAGATAGTGTTGACTGGTCTTTATCTTTCAGATTTGAAGAACCCTAAAAAGAGAACCAATTGAACAGAGGTAAAAGAGTTTGTTTTCCAAGACTTCTTCAATTTTTAGAAACATCAACTCACACTCTTTCTGGTTTTCCTTGCCCTGTACATCTAACTCTGGCTGGCATTATCATCACTGTGACCATTATCTGCATTGACCACCACATCCACATCCCCATGTACTTCTTAAGTGTCCTCTCTAACTCAGAGACTTTCTACTCTCTGGTCATTATCCCATGCATGCTCTCCAGCCTTGTAGGTCTGGGCCAATTCATCTCCCTAGAGTGCTATGGGACTCAGCTCTTTTTCTTCCTTGGCTTTGCCATCAACAACTGTCTCTTGCTGGCAGCAATGGGATATGACCGCTATGTGGCCATCTGCAGCCCTCTTTGTTACTCCATGAGGGTCTGTACCATGCTGGCATCTCCAGTGTGTGCCACAGGGTTCTTGCTCTCCCTGGTTCAGGCTATGGCCATATCTAAGCTTCCCTTTTGCAGCTCACTGATTGAGCATTTCTTCTGTGATGTTTGACCTATTTTGGACCTGACCTCTGCTATCCCCATCATCAATGAATCCTGACCTTAATTATCAGCCTCCTGGCCATCACAGCCCCTGCCACCTTCCTTTTCATCTTTTATGTCCTCATTATTTCCACTATTCTCAAGATTGCCTCAGCTGAAAGCCAAAAAAAAAAAAGACCTTTGCCCCTTGTGCCTTTCACCTAACTGTGGTTATCATACACTATGGTTGTGCCTCTATTGCCTACTTCAAGCCCAAGTCAGAGAATATCAAAGATCAGGATCAGTTGATCTCAGTGACCTACACCATCATAACACCTTTACTAAACCCTGTTGTATACAGCCTGAGAAATAAAGATGTTCAGAACACTTTGTGTAGAGTGATGAATAGGAAATCCCTTTCTTAAAATGATAATTTGTATTCAAACAAGAGTGTCTGTTTTCCAGATGGCAGTTTATAGGTAAAGCTATACAGCCAGGATTTTATGTGATTAGTGAAGTCTAACACATTACAGCCAAGGCAAAAGTGAAGCTGAGAGTTAGCCTCTCATAACGGAATCTCACTTCCGCACATTTCTGTTATCTTAATGAAAACACAGGTCACTTGCCCAAACTGTACACAGACAGCCATTGGCCCTACTCCAGAAGATAATTACAAGGTCAAAGTGTCATTATGTGTTCATTTCAAGCTTAAATTTAAAGAGATCCATTCACTTTCCTGAAATATAGATCATATTAAAAACATTACCTTATGGAATCTTCTTTTAACATAAATTTGCTTGAACAAGCAGTTACAAGGAAAGATAGGTGTAGAAATCCAACTGCCTTATGTTTTAATAAGATAAGCACAGCAAAAATAAAGACATATTTTAAGAAATGAATTTATAATGAGCCAAAAACTTTCCAGAGAGAGTGTTTCTAAGCAATCCACAGTAAATTTCCTCTTGGCCACATGTTGACTTTCAAATGAAAGAGAACTTGGGGGTGGGGTAGAAAGTGAAAGGGAAGCTGAGTAGAGAGGTCTCCTGATCAGCACATGACAGCTTTGCAGCTCTGGCCGTGAAGAGAGCTCAAGTGACTCTTTGCTTCTTCTGACTGAAGATAAGCAACATGAAGAAGGCTTTGTGGGCTGAAAAAGCTCCTGTCCCATGGACAAGATAAACAATGGGCTCAAGAGAAGAAGTGGGGACTGTTCAGGAGGAGGACTGGTTGAAAACTGGCTAAGAAAGAAAAAAAAACAAATAAATTCAAATTGCAGTTTTCAGTGCAGGGCAAGCAGGGAAACATGGAAGGACAAGGTGAGGGTCAAGAGGAACAAGAATTGAGAGTTTTTCAAATTGGATCCTTGCCTTCCCAAGTCAAAAAGGCCAGCAAAGAGAATTAAATGGAAATAGTAGTTCACATAACATCTTTCTGAAAATTTGGATAATTTCATTACTCTGGAAAGTTGAACAAATTAAATAATAAGCAATTTCAAAATGAAAACTTCCATAAAATTAGATCAACTGATTAACAAGTGGAATAATAAAGACCTATTTACTGTTCCCCTTCTTAAAAAATTAAAAGAATGAGAGTAAATTTTAGACTTAATTTGTGAGACAAAATGACTGCTGAAGAGAAATATATTGGTTAACAGTTGTAATTATTGACCAAATCAAAAATATTATACTGAGAAATTTATTAAACGATGTATAAGAAACACATGGAGTACACAAAATTTTCCTTGTGAGATATTTCCAAAACAGAAAAATCAAATATGTAAAATATTTGTGAATTATATGAACTGTGTATGACAGTGCATAAACTCTAAGAAAGTTCCACCAGTGTACTCTGTAATTCTGAACTGCTAAGCCACCTGACAGAAAAAAGTCATCTGGATTTCTTTAGGCAATTAAGGATTAGTAAGCGAAGTAATGAGTAAAAATTGTAAAATTTCCCTTCTTTGCATTTCCCTTCCCTCTCTATCCTCGGAAAAATCAAATTCTGGTCAAGACTTCATTCACATTTTCTTACTCTGGAGATAAGAGAACCCACCTACTTAATTTCTGCCCTCCTTAGCTGGTGCCCATTGACGTGCTCGGCCCAACGGTCATCCTGACCCTGATATTTCCATCTTTTTTAAGCAGTGTGGTCTCTGCACTTCACATTTTGCTTGGGATCTCTCTGAGGTCTCTCTGGGTCCTCAGTCACTGGACCTCCCTGGTTCTTCAGTTAGCTGCTTCTTAAGGGAAGCCAACTATTCTGTTGCCCACTTGGCCCTGTAAGGGAGTGAACAGGACACAGTGTGGTAACTTCCAACCACTCCTGCTCACTTACTTCTGCTCCACCAGGATTTAAGTCTGTTTTAAAAATATTCCTTTGCCCACACCACATGCCTCTCTGGTCTTACCTCCAAGTGCGTGGAGCCCGTGGCCAAATTCAGGGTAGTGGCACATGCCTGTAACCCTAGCACGGGGGAGGCTGAAAGCAGGAGGTTCAGCATGAGCCCAAGAGGCCAAATGAGACCCTGTAAATAAATAAATAAATAAATAAATAAATAAATTCCTTTGGAAGTGAAGGCCATACTTCTTCTGATTTACTAGCTCTTCCTTCTGGCTCTGCAGGGTTTAACTGGAGCAGGAGTGAGATTAGCCCTTCCACAGTGCCCAAATGTGATGCAGTATTTTCCAAAGGCTGAATGCCTTTATCTTATTTTGGCAAAAAAAAAATTCTTCTAAATTTTTCACAATTCTGTATTTCAAATCATATATTTCACATATAAGCTATTTCAGTACTGAGGTTTTTGATGTTCAAAACTGTTCTTTATAAACTGAAAAACACTTTCTAGAAAAGTCTGTTAAACTTAAAACTGTTTCAGCCTTCAATGCAAATGTTTCATTTATGAAGCTTTTTTGTTTTGTTTTGTTTTTAAAGTCTTTTAAAATTCAATTGGCATTTTTGGCCTGGAATCATTTTGAGTCTATGCTTTCTAAGTGAATTTATGGAAAATGGACAATAGTTTTGAGTTCCCTTAATTTAAAAACATTGCTATTTTCCATTGATCCAAGTCTCTTTTTGAATCAAGAATTGTTCATTTTTCTATGAAAAATTAAAATATTTAAGTTTTATATTTTCTGATACTTAACTCCATGATCCAATTTGAATTACGTTGAGTAAAATGTGAAATTTATGGCATAGTTTAAACTGTAGCCTGTTTAATTGCTTCAGGTTAATCTTTTTAAAACATTTTTAAAGTATATATTACATATAGTATTTTAGGAAAGGGTCTACAGAGTTTTCACGGTCTCACTACTAGATCGGACTTGTAGTGATCCGCCTATTTTTACAGCCTTCCAAGAGCTGGGATTACAGATATGCGCCGCCATGCCCAGTCTCAATTGCCATCTCAGTGCTCCCCGGGGGTGGGGCCGGCATGGCAGACCTGGGGATTGAACCCCTGGCCCCTGCACCTGCTTGCAGGYGCTTTAATCCACTGAGCTATTTGGCTGACCCTAAGCTAATCTTTCTTAAAGACTCATCCTTCATTGATTATCATTTGTACTTTTGCCAACTGTCAATTGGGTATGTTTTGTGGGTCAATTTCTGAATTGTCTGTTTGTTCCAGTGATCTAAGTATTATTATTTCATCAATTCTACTCTAAAAATGCATAGTAAGGATAAAGTGGGATAATTCCTCTCAATTTGTACTTCTCTAATCATCATCAAAATTGTTTTAATCATTCTAAGCTTTTTTAATATAAACTTTAGATTAAGCTCATCTGTGTGTACAAAAACTCTTGCTGGTGTACAAACAGAAATTACAATAAATCAAGAGATCAATTTAAGAAAAATTAACATCTTTACTATTTTGAATCTCCCAATCTATGAATATAACTATGTTTATTTAGATTTTCTTTGATTTTTATCAGCATGTTATAATTTTCAAAAGACAAATCTTATTTTGTTAAGTATATACTCAAGTATGTCATTTTCTTTGGAGAAATTATAAATGGTACTGTGTTTTAAAGTTTTTAAGTTAGGTTTTCTCATGCTTATTTTTGATCTATAGAAAAGTAATTGCATATGCTCAAGCCTCATTTAACTCACTTAGTCTGGAAGTTCATATTTTATTTTTGTAGATGTCCTTAGATTTTTCTGTGTAGATAATCCTGTCACTTGCAAACGGGGACAGCTTCATTTCTTCTTTCCTGACCTATAGGTTGTTTACATCCTTTCATTGCTTTATCCTACTGGTTAGAATATTCAGTAATGTGTTAAATAAATACAATGGTAGCTACAGGTTTTTAAAAAAATATGTTCTTGGGGCCAGAGAGATGGCTCAGTACAATAAGCACTTTGCTGGCAAGTGCAAGTTCAATCTCTGACCTGAGTTCAATCTCTGGTTCTGCAAAAACAAACAAACAAAAAAAGAAACAAGTTATTTATCAGTTGAAGTAATTCCCATATATTCTGAAGTTGCTGAGGTTTTTCTTATAGGTATTGGTTTTTGTTAAATGTTTTATTCCTGTTTATCAGTGTATAGTCTTTCTTATTCAATCTGTTAATATGGTGAATATGATTGATTCATTTCTGAGTGTTCATTTAGCTTTGCATTCTTGGAATAAACCCAACTTGGTCACTGTGTGTGGCTTTTTCTAGACATTGTTGATTCTGTAAAATATTTTTCTAATATTTTGTTAAGGATTTTTTTTTCGTCTAAGTGAGAGAAATATCAATCTGTAGTTTGCCTTGCCTTTATATATTGTGGGTATCAAGACAATACTTGCTTTATACAATTAGTTGATAAATTGTCAGGGCCTAGAGATTTCTTCTGCAGAACTTTTAAGAATATGGAATAGATTTTTCAAATGGAATAGTGCCATTATTACCCATCTAATAATCACAGAATTATTCAGGCNGTTGGGTTGAGTTTTGATAGTTCAAATTCTTGAGGAATTAGACAATTGCTTTCAAGTTGTTGAATTTATCAACTATTAATGTTTTTCATATCAGTTCTATATTTTTAAATAGTTGCATAATCTGTAGATATATTTCCTATTTCATTTCTTATATTAGTGATCTGTGTTGTTTGTTGTCATTTTTGTTAGATATTTCATTGTGTTTACTCAATCTGCTTTATTGAGTAAACACAGTATTTTATTATTTTCTTATTCTCTGTTTCTTTTTCTTTGTATTTTAGGGAAGGGTCCTCAGGGTGCTCAGGGATGCAGGGTGTCACTACTAGATTGGACTCATAGTGATTCTCCTGTTTACAGCCTCCCAAGAGCTGGGATTACAGGCTTGCGCCACCAAGCCCAGTCTCAATTGCTGTCTTAGTGTGCCGTGGGGGAGGGACCAGCATGGCAGGCTGAGGGATTGAACCCCCGACCCTTCATCTGCTTGCAGGCACTTTAATCCACTGAGCTATTTGGTTGGCTCCTCTCAGTTTCTTTAATTCCTATTCTTTCCCTTTTCATTTCTTTTCTACTTTATTTCTTGTGTCTTGAGGTAGGAACTCGAATTATTAATTTGAAGTATTTCCTACTAATACACTCATTAGTGCTATAGATTTCTGTTTTAGCACTATTTTAAGTGTACTCGTATATGTTGCATATTCATATTCATTCGTATGTATTTAAAAATTGTTTTTTGAGAGTTTGTCTTCAACTCATGGGAGTTTTAGAAATATAATGCTTAATTTTAGTGTTTTCAAAAGTTTTTCTGATATATTTTTGCCATGGACTCATAGGTTGTATTCTGGATATTTTGTATGTTATGTTAGCACCTACTTGAATCTTTTATTTTAGCAAATAGTCACCCAGTTTGCTTGGCCTACTTTTGTGAGTTGTGGTTCCAGCACAGTCTAATTTTTGCAGCACTTTCAGTGTTATTTTGGTCCGCTTGGATTTTCTGATGCTTTGGGAACTCCCACTGCTCCCTGCTGGTGCTGCCTGATGGAATAAAAAGTACTTCCCCAAGATGGACTGCTGACCCAGAGGGACCTTCAGTCTGGAGGAACAGAGATGCTTTGTGGCCGGGTACTTGATAGGGTCAGAGGCCTCTGCCTGTGGAGGCGTGAGGAGCCTTTCCAGTGCTTCTGCAGCAACCTCCTTGCCCACACTGCACCTCCACTCACTCCCACCTTGTATCTCTAGGCAGCCATTGGGTATCAGTCTCAGTTTTACAGGGTCAATGAGGTTTCCAGAGTAGGGTTCTTTAGAGGGGTCTTCTCCTGCTACTACTATTCAGTTGCCAACATGTTTTTGGTAGGCCAGAGGAATCCTCAGCCCAAGGAAAAAAGGATTTCCTGGACCAGGTTGCTTGTGTAGATGCTCCCTACTTGCCCAGGTTTCCCTCCACAGAGAAAGAATAACAGTTCTTTCAAGGAACCAGTGTTTCCTTGGAATTTTATTCTTTATTTTTTCAGAATTTTATTGATAAACAAATAGCAATTAGACAGTTTCAAATCAAATCG
>NDGN011389845.1:0-12238 GCA_002564285.1 Tympanoctomys barrerae
CACTCCTCCCCTTCCCACGTGGCCTCGCGCGCCCACTCCTCCCCTTCCCACGTGGCCTCGCGCTCCCACTCCTCCTCTTCCCACGTGGCCTTACGCATCCACTCCTCCTCTTCCCACGTGGCCTCACGCGCCCACTCCTCCTCTTCCCATGTGGCCTTACGCATCCACTCCCGCTCACCCAGCGTGCTTGCTTTTCCTGCTCGTCCTCTGATCACCCTCCGGGTGGTCACTATCCTTCTATTGTTCTGTGGGTTTTCTCCAGGCCAAGTTTTGCTGGTTTATATTTGCTAACAGCCTAGGCAGGACTCCAAGCCAGCTCCAAAACTCTGATCAAACATCCTGACTCCTATAGCCCCATTGGAGAATGGCTCCCAGTTTGGCCTTAGTGCTGGCTCTGAGGCCCCTGTCACCTATTCCAAGACATGAGGTGTAGGGTAACCCATCGTTTTCCTCCCCCGGCTCACTAACCTATTTAGTATCTGGAGTAGATTTTGCTTTCAAAGTGGAACCAGGTGAAAGGGGAAAGCTGAAGTCCATGTTGAGTTCTACTGTTATTTCAGTTTCTCAGTCTGGATAGATTTACCGTGTGAAAAAATATTCCCTCCAGACCCATCTTTACTGACCCTTCTGTGACACCTCTGAGATTTGACGGCAAATCAATGGTGCCTGGGGTCAAAGGAGTTCTAGCTTCAAAGGGAAAGCGTTCAGCAACGGTGCCTTTGCTGACCCAGCTCCCTCTCTTATTACTTTTGATTGATTCTTATATGCAGAAGAAACAGAAAGGACGGGTCCCCATGTCACCCTGAACACACGCTTGTAATTATCGTGTAATCGCTTGCCCAGTGGTGAGCGCATGCTTGACTCCAGTGCCTTCATTCCACCTCTGCTTGAAGGCAGGTACTACTCCACAGTAAAGTACTGTGTGGCTCAAAATAACCCAGTAAAATCCATGCACTGAATCTTCATCTACACTGCGAAAGAGAAACATTACCTCTGTTAGCTATTTTGTCTACACAGTCTCAACTGTTTGACTTTTTCCCCTTGAAATTTCCAGCTGATCAGGCCAGTAGAAGCTCAGTCTACACAAGCAGGAATTAAGCTGTGAATAAGAATTGTCCCTGCATGTTTTCACAAAACGACATTCTTCGGGTGTGCAGAAATGTCCCCAAACATTTCTCTCCGAGGGCTGAGCTGGGATGGGCATAGGTGGTGCTCAAAAGCAATACCCGAAAGGCACTGCAGAAACCACAGAGTAACTTGCAAGGCGCAGAAAGAAGCAGTGGCCTCAGATGTGCCTTCGGCACTCACAGGCATTTACACGGCTGGGCGAGTTTCGCTTCCTCCGTGATGAGCTCCATATGCCCGTGTTTGCTTTTCCTTTCCGCACGGGCCACATTGTTCCTGGATCCATCCTCTCTTAGCCTGCTTGCCCTGTTTTCCTCTGCACATCACACGTGTGCTCTGGCTCCCTGGAGGGCACCTGGAGAAACAAACAAACTCGCCTAGAAACAACACGGCAGGTGCGAAGCAAGGGAAGCAGGCCAGGGGCATCCAAGGGGATTCCTTAAGTTCTGAAAGCCCTTGACCGATAGGAGGCTCTACAATCCTTAATTTAGAAACAAACAGGAAACAGAACTCTGACATTCACACCTCCTTGCGAAAGTCTTCTGACCGACATCCTTTGAACGCCAACACTGCTACAGAGGAAGAGAACGTGAGCAAGATTGTAAAGTGGCTGTGTAATCGTCCACCTAATCTGGCCCTGGACTTGCTGCGAGAGTTTAGGCTGCTCCTAATCTGGGAAGAAGCTACTTGAAAGATATTCAGATAAGGTGTTGGTTGGAGCCACTTAGATGTGACTTCTGACTCACTCCTTTGTGGCTGTCCTTAAAGTCCAGACCTGTTTTGCAGTGCTTGGGTCTGAAGGCTCATGGTAGAATTTGATGCTGAAAAAGTACTTCTGGATTTCCAGACTATGATAGCATCTATCTTCTTTTTGAGGAAAGAGATGCTTATTATATGTCTGCCATACAGTCTGATATCATTTAAAACCCAAGCTCACAAGGAAGTTACTCTTCTAATCCTCCTTGTGTATCTGCAAGGACACTGAGGCTTAGAGAGATGGGGTGGTCCACCTTGCAACTGTGAAGGTACAGAGCTGCCATTTGGCTTAGGGCAAGGTTGACCCCAGGCTCCCTGTCTGAAGCTCTCAGTCAAACTGCCTTCTGGAAATTAACAGATAAAAGAGGAGAAGAGGACCATCCTCCGGGTGCTCCGAATTGAGGTGGAGAGAAAGCCACTGGTTTAGGCTTTCTACTGCGGCAGTTGGCTTTTGGCTCCCTTGGCTCAGTAGAACCTGGAGAATTGCTATGTTGAGAATGGCTGTGATTCTGACAGAGTCTGAACAGTTCTCATGGGGTTGCTGTGACTGACGTTTGCAAATACCACGTGCTCATACAATAACAGCTTTTACATGGGGTTTTTCCATCTATAAAACCATGTGTTAGAATATGTCAAGATAAAGCATTTGCTAGAAATTTTACAATGGTGATTGACCATTTTTCTTCCCTTTTACTCTTCACCAAATCACTTTGGCTCAAGATGAGAATTAATCTGTTCTTTAGAGCTCAGTTTACTGTTGAATTCTTTTTTAAAAAGAAGGATAGCAGGCCAGTGAGATAGCTCAGTGTACTAAGCACCTGCTTTGGCAAAGGCAGGGACCAGGGTTTGATCCCAACCCTAGCCCCACCCTTGGGGCACGTTGAGTGAAGGAATCCAGGCGTGGTGGCGCATGCCTGTAACCCAAGCACTGGGGAGGCTGAAAATAGGATGATCACTACGAGTCTGAGCTACATAGTGAGACCCTGTACCAAATACATAAATGAGAAAAAAAAATGTTCTTTGTATGTGAAAATCATAATTTCTACAAGGTCAGTTTCCTTTTGAGTCTTTCTGGGGTTGATACCACATATTCAAGGGGCAGTAATAATTATAACAAAAACAGTAAATTCTTATTTAGTATTTTGTATGTGTTCAATTATTTTACATGCATTTTCAATTAACTCTAAAATATTTTCAATAAGCAGTCTGTTATCCACTTTAAAGATTAAGAATGATACTTTCTCTAAGGAAACAATGGTGGCTTCTTCTCTAGCCATGGCTTACAGATGGAACCCCCAAATGTACCCGTACCAGGACACTGTCCCCCTCTCTTTTGCAAGAAGCAATGCGCTTCCGGCGCTGACTCGCAGGAACAGCATCTGCTGACCACTCGAGCTCTCCCCAGTTCTCAGTTATCAACATGTGGTATCAGTCCTCGTATCTGAGTGTCCTCAGACTCCCTTTGCTCTCTGTTCTCCATGAAACAGTTCCAGGAATATCCCTCCCTCCACACTTCCTGACCGCTGGGCCTGCCCGTGCACAAACTCTGACATTCAAAAGTATGTCCCCAAACAGGACGCAGGCAAAGCCACAGGATATCATGACACATATTTTTAGAGATCTAGTTTTACTCTAAGGTTTAGCTAATAGAAGTGAAATCACTTTATCCAGTCATTTAGAATTGGACTAATTTTGTTGCAAAACATTTTACAGAGTAGAAATCAGCATTTACATGCATTTATAAGATAATGCAACCTCTAGTAGAAACTGTTCCCAGACACCAAAGATACACATGTGCCTCTAGCTTGTTCTCTAGGGGAAAACAGTGAAGAGTTATTGATTAAGATGTGCATGAGCATATGTTTACATTAGCCACACCATGTTATGACAAACGACAAGAGTGTCTCTCAGCCCTGCCTGACAGGAGCTGCCAAAGCTGTGGATGTTTTATGTGTTATGGTGAAAGATGAATACAAAGTGAGCCCATGGGCATCTGGGTTAGTTTTCTGGGACTGTCATAACAAAATTCCACAAACTGGCTGGCCTGAACAACAGATAGCTGAGCTCTGGGAGTCCAAGGTCAGGGGCTGGCAGCCTGAGCTGCTCTCTCCTGCCTTTGCAGAGTCACCTTCTCACTAGGCCCTCACATGGCCTTGGCTCTTGGGCACGTACACCTGGTGTCTCTAATCCCAGTTTCCCCTTCTTATCAGGACACCAGTCAGATTGGATTAGGACCCACCATCTAGCCTCATTTCACCTTGGTCACTTCTTACAAGTCCCTGTTTCTAAGTATAGTCACTCTAGGGCACTGGGGGTTTCAGCCTAACCCTGTGAAGGTGGGCAATGCAATCAGCCCCCAACAGCACCTAAGGCAGCGTCACCCACAAGCTAACAACTTTCCTGGGTTCAGCATGCCAGGAACTTACTTGCTGCTCGCACTGCAAGCTTGGGCTGGCATAGGAGTAAGAGGAGGGATTGCACAGAGCAGGGACAGGCGAGCCAGGTGGCGCAAGGCAGCACGCAGGGCATGGGAAGCTCACCAGCCTCGTGGCCCTGAAGCAGGTTAGGAGTCGAAGTGGAAGGCGGTGAGATTGGAGTGTCAGAACAAGATCAAGCAGGGCAGAGTGCAGAGTGCCATGCCAGGGCCAAGAGTGAGCCTGGCAGCAGGATAGGGTGAGAGGCTTGAGGAGGACAGCAACATGGTCATATCTGTATTTTATAAGAATGATCCTGGGAACTCTGGAGCATGCACTGTCAAGAGTAGGCTAGGGCAGGGAGATCTGTCAGAGAGAGAGAGAAAGAGAAAGACAGACAGACAGACACATACAGAGAGTCAGACAGACAGAGAGACAGAGAGAGAGATAGGAGGGCGCCAGAAAAGAGAGGGACCTCGGCACGTTTAGCTGGAAGCGTTCTTTAGATCCGCCTTGGTCTCTTCCTTGTAGCTGATGTCCACTGCCTCCCTTTGCACAGAATATAAGATAATCGTTCTTGCAGACTTAGTGCATGCCAAGCAATGGTCTAAGCCTTTGTCTATATGACCTCATTTATTCTTCCTGGTGATTATCACTCTATTTTACAGGTAGGAAAATAGAGACACATTAAGATTACATAACCCATCTTCAATAATAGAACCACTGGGAATAGAGCCAGGATGAAAACTTGGGTGGTTTGGCGGTAGAACTCACACTTGTAGCCACTATCTCACATTATCTCTCCTGAGCAACCAATAGTCACCACCTTCCCAGAATCCTTGACACCTTGGGGAATTTTTCTGTCTTCCTATTCCCAGCAAAGGCAGAGTATTCCTGAAGAACCATGAGGTTTTGTAGTACATGTTGCTAGAACAACCAAACACGAGTGCAATATTGTCTGACCCTACTTGAGTTCTGTTATCATGAATTCTCCATCAACTGCTTTTGTGCATTATTCTCTAAATGCTGATCTCCTGAGGTGAACGGTAAATAGGAAGCGATATCTGCCTCAAGTGGTGCATAGAAAGAAAACAGCTACATTGAGTGGGAACAGGAAACAACTGTGGCACTCTCTGAGCTAGAAAGTCATGCTCATAGGAAGGGTGTTGGGGAGAGGGTGGCAAGAAAGAGATTTCTACAGGGATTTCCACCACTTGTTCCCAAAGATGTCATGACAGGCAAACCACAGAAGAAATGAAGGTACAAGCCTTATGAACTCATCCCTGGGAAGATAGGGCTACAGTGTGTGGCTGAGGTACAGGGAAAGGCCTGAAGGATGTAGCTGCACAGCACAGAGAGGACCGAATTATTCACTCATTCACTGGAGTGTTAGTGGACCAGTATCAAACTGAACAATGCTTCATTCATCCCTCCGCACTTCTCACTCTCCTGGAAGATTCCTAAATCCTTTCTAATCCTTCGTACCTGCTTGGAAGGCAGAAACCTTTGAACAGACTTAGGTTTTTCTCACCAGCTAGCCAGCCAGTGCACTTTCCTAGTGCTGTATCCAGGGGACAATAGTGTGAAGAGACAGCTCACTATGTCCCTATGAAATAAACTTGGCTCAATCGCGTGGCATCGTTCCTCGATTTATTGAGAGGCTAAGTACACAAAAACAAGTCATTTCTCTCCCCTTTTGAAACACAATCATCTTTATGTCATACAGACCATCAGAGTCTTTTGCTACAATATTTTATGTAGAACCTTCCATCGTTACCATCGTGACCAAAAAGCACTACTTGAGGGTTTAATTTCTGGGAATCTTATACTCACCATTGACCAGAAGATGGCCTTCCTTCCTCTTTGTGTTTACAATCAGAGGGATGAAAAGGGAGGCAGATGGAAATACAGACACAACAAAATGACAAACACTGGACAGACACAGAGACAAGAGTAAACACTGGCTTTGTTTAAAAGTCCAGAGAGTGGTGCGTTCCATCCCATGTTAATGAGAACTTCATTCCCATGGACAGAGAGCTGTCGATTGTCCCTGCTTCCCGGATTCACAGAGAGAGTCCCTGAGGACAAGTGTGGTGTGCTCTGGGACTGGACCATGCCTCTGTAGAAAGGTTAGCAGGCACACAGGGTTTCCGGGGCCTTTGTGAGAAGCTGGGAGAAGGGGTAGCTAAGTAAGAAGGGCATTGGCTTTACTTCTACTAAAAAGGCAGCTCTTTATGAGGCAGGGCTGATGTTGTCCCTTTATAAAATCCCTGCAGACCAAGGTGGTCCCTAGGGTGTTTCCGCAGATAGCTTTTGTGCTGGAGGCAGAGCTAACTGACCTCACTTTCCCCACTGCTCTGTTTTGGTGGGAAGGGAGGACTAGGAATAACTGATTCACACAACCCCAGGGAGAGAAGGAGGTGCAACGAGAAGCCTGACTCAGCCAAATGTTCAGATGTTCACAAAACAAACATGCAGATATTTGGAAATATCCACAACGCCAGCGGACCAGATCAAGTTTTAATTCTCATGCAAGTACCTTTTGTGCCTAGCACAGCACATGTGGTTTTATTTAATGTCAGTAAGACTTGGCCTTCCTGCCCAGGATGGCCAAGTGTGTCCATGAGGGTACATGTGTACATACATGCAAGTGTATGTGTGTGTCTGCATGTACTGAGTATGTGTAATCGTGATGAATGAGTGTGAATGAATGGATGTGTGGTGTGAATTTGCCTGTGAACATATGTTTGTGTTTATGTAGGAGTTTGTGTGTTTGTATTAGTATGTGAGAGAGTGAAGGCACGTGAGCTTGTGAATGGGTGTGGATACATGTGTGGGACTGTTGTGTGTATGTGTTTTTTGTTGTTGTTGTTGTTTTATTTATTTTTTATGGTACTGGGGATCAAACTAGAAACCTTGCACTTGCCAGGCAGGTACTTATGCCACTGAGCTATCTCCCCAGACCAGGGACTATTATATGTAGGAGTTTTTGTGTGAAGATATGTGGGTATAGTGAAAATATCACATTGTGATGCTAGCATAGGCATGTGTGAGTGAGTGAGTGAGTGAGTGAGTGTGTGTGTGTGTGTGTGTGTGTGTGTGCAGGTTCTCAGATAATAGGAATCTGGGTTCCAACTGGTAAGATAAGTCACATTTTAGGAAATTGCTTCTGACTCACAAATACTCCAAGAGAAGCCAAAAGTAATGAGACTATGGGCTGGAGAGAGAGCTCGGCAGTCTGAGTGCCTGTCTTGCAAGTGCAAGGACCTGGGTTCAGTCAGAAACCAGCATGGTGGTGCACGTCTGTAATCCCAGTGCTGGGGAGGCTAAGACAGAAGGATCAGTAGAGTCTGAGCTGTGTAGTGAGACCCTGTAGCAAATAAATAAATAAAGAAACACATAAATACATAAATGACTAATATCTTAAAAAAGTAATAATGCTAAATGTGCTATGTGAAAACATGGGGTTTTTGTTGTTGATTTAGAGAGAAGCTTTCAAGGTAGAAGGGACCTATCTGAAGGTTTTATGAATGCAGCAGAGGCCCCGGCCCTGCCCTGACTTGCTGTGACCCTTTCTTCCTTCCTTTCCTTCCTGGGCAGTGTCAGGCTATTTGTCAGCTGCAGTCCTGACCAATTTTTCCCAGAGCTCCAGGTTCCAGAGCTATCTGCCTGACCTCACTGTGGGTTTCATACCATGGTGTCTAATGGAAAACATACCAGGGTGGAAGTCAGATGTGTTCGTGTGACCTTGGGAAGGTTGAGGAAGCTGTCAGAGGCTTAATCTTCACCCTGGTCAACCTGAGATTGGTGTCGCTGCCTTCCTGCTTCTGATCCTGATGAAGAAAGATGAGCAGGGCTAGGAGGCTGCTGAGAAATGCACTAGTCCTGTTATCTCATGGTAGTACCATTTGACGCCAAGCAGTGATGTCAAAGGGCTCTGAAAGCTGGGCCTGTAAGGTAGGGTGTGCGTCCATCTCAAATGTTTCCATGCACTGTAGCTACCTGCAAAAGAAAGAAAGGAAAGGAACAGCCTCTCTTTCACCAAAGTCCTCATTTCTCAGTTTAAAATAAATCTTAATGGTCTACTGTCTCTAAGTAAAATCTGATTGTCACAAATCCCTGAACTTCTGTCTCTGTCAGGCTCCTACCTAGCCTCCTGCCCTCCTACAGGGACCAATTTGCCCACCCAAACTTGCTCTTGGCCCACTTCCACCTCCTGCCTCTGGGGAAGCAAGCTGTCATACCCCCCCACGGGGTGAGGATGGAAGTACTGTCCCCACACTGCTGGGTCTCTCAGGCTCCTCCCTACTGCCTCAGGAGTTTCCTCCTGGGAATGGAGGGGGAGCCCAGGATCTCAGTCAGATCTGGGCAGATGGAAATTCTGTGGCAGATGCCAGTACAGATCTCCTTTCTC
This sequence comes from Tympanoctomys barrerae, assembly GCA_002564285.1. Taxonomy (NCBI): domain Eukaryota; kingdom Metazoa; phylum Chordata; class Mammalia; order Rodentia; family Octodontidae; genus Tympanoctomys; species Tympanoctomys barrerae. The sequence goes on from NDGN011389845.1 coordinate 8,710, forward strand.
CAAAGGGTTCAACACTGTGGACACAGATAATCACTTCGGATGTTTACATCAACAAAATGAAGAGCCAAAGATAAAAGCTATTCTTTCATGTCTGAATTTCATGTCGGTTTTCTGCTTCTTTCTTTGTATTTCAACCCTATAGCTCCTGTCTCAGTGGCTTTCCCTGTATGGCCCAAGTCTACACATTTTTTAAAGAAAATTTTTCTTTTTGTATTTTTAGGGAAGGGTCTACAGGGTGCTCAGGGTCTCACTACTATATTGGACTCATAGTGATCTGCCTATTTATAGCCTCCCAAGAGCTGGGAGTACAGGCACGCACTACCATGCCCAGCCTCAATTGCTGTCTCAGCGTGCGCCAGGGGCAGGGCCAGCACCGCAGGTCCAGGTATAGAACCCCTGGCCCCTGCACCTGCTTGCAGGTGTTTTAATCTACTGAACAATTTGGCCTGCACTTTCTACAACATTTTTTGCACCAGTTTTTTGCAAAGACAAATTTTCAGTGGATAGGGAGGGTGGAGTGGAATAGTTCTGGTATAATTGAAGCATATTACATTTATTGTGCATTTAATTTCTATTGCTATTTTAACATACAATGAAATAATGCAAAGTTGGTGGGAGCCCTGAGCTTATTGTCCTGTAACCACACTGTCCCACCTGGGGTGATGGGGACAGTGAGAGCCAACGTGGATTGCTTATGAACAGTCTGCTCTGGAATCAGGTTTTGGTTGCTGTCAAAGCAGAAAATCCTTCTATCACAAAGACAGGATGTTGGAAGCGGGAGCAGATTTTTTTTTAAAGGCTTTTTATGGCATTTTCAGGATATTCTGTTTTGACTTCAATCTGGAATATACAGAGATTTGAAGTTGTCTTGCACATCCTTTTAAGGTCACCATCATTTGTGACTTTAAATAGCTGATTCTGCTCTAACACAGATAAGTAGATTGCGCTGTTGAGTCAACACTGGGTTGCACGTCCTTTCTCTCACATTTTGGGTGTTTTTTTGTGGATGGAAAGGAACGCTCTAACTCTTGAAATTTGAAACAGGTGATCATGCACCAGCTGGGAGAAAAAAAAAGTACCCTGGATCAGTCTCTCTTTCAAAATCTTTGTTAAGATTTGAAACATGTCAAAAATCCCAATGTTGACTCATTGCTCTGATAATTCTAGTTTGGCTGACTACAGCCACTTTATCTGATGACTTGAACACAGTTATTTTCTCCTGAAGCAACAGATGGAGTTCATCAAACGAGTTGAGTGTGTCACACCAGCAAGCAAGTTTTGCAACCCGTTCCGTGTCACTGCAATGTGCTGCCAGAGCTGACTTCTTTCTTAGAGAAATCTCTGAGGTGGCTCTTAAAATGCAAGCTGTGGCTAGTGACCTACCTTTAAAAAGCCATCTCACTTCTGTGTATTACAGAAGACATGCGTGCTCTATGTCCATTTCCTCATAGAGCTGAGTGAACAGATATGTGTTAAGTGCACATGCTTTAATGTGGTTGATGATTTATTTGAATCACATCCTGCAAAATGTTGGTAACTTTAGGTGACATGTTCTGGCTACCCAGGACTTCCCTGTTGATGATGCAATGCAGAATTACCTTGAGATCAACCTCTTTAACTTGAGTAGCCCAACCAGAAAGCTGTCCACTCATGGCCGTCACTCTCCCTGTGCACATACTGACACAAATGATCAATTCCATTTTCCTGACATGTAGTCATCCAAAGACGTAAGGAGCGCTGCAGCGACGGTGTAGGTTGGCAACAAAAGCACACATACCATAGCCTCGTGCACATCCTCCTGAATAATATAATGTGCAGAAACAAGCACTGTTTTCACAGTGACTCATTAATCCTTCCTAACGGTGGTCTCTCCATACGCTGTGCTGTTTCACCAGTGCGTAGAGCTATGGTGGTAGCGGAGTGAGAAGCGTGTGTCATCATGTGAACTGTAGCCTTTCCTAACAGCTCACGACAAATGTCCTTTGCAGCAGGTAGGACAACTCTTTCCCTATAGTAAAGGGTCGCTTTGCTTTGGGAAAGGAAATGATCATTGAGAATGACACTCCTGTCATCAGTCAAAACACAGTTGATGAAGTGGGGGCCTTCGATAATTGTTTCTTTTTCCATGTTCTTGTTTTTCTCTTTTGGAAAACTCCAAAGGGTTGTCTTTTAATGCAGGATGTTGGTCTCTGTGTGGTGAAGCAGGTTTTAAGGTTCGACGGCTGGCTTTGGTAGGTAGTCTTTTACTACACTTCTGCAAAGTGGGCTTGGCGAATGTGAATCACTTGTAATGAGCCTGTAATTTAAGTACATCTCTTGGTGTTTTCTTTTAAATATATCTTTATTTTTATTGGCAGTCTTAGAGTCTTCTGTTGTCTTAACAGTAGAACTCTTTTCCTTTTGAAGTAAGCCCTCTTGTAATGTCTGTCTTTCACTCATTTTGGCTAGAGCTAGCGTGCGGGTTACTAAAGCTGTGGCTGATAAAAATGCACGGTGCAGGAAAGAGGACTGAATAGAAGAGATAAATAAAATAATAGGTGGGTTACATGTGGATTAAGGTATGTACTATATGCTGACAAAACTCCCGCTAGATGCAGCTATATGATGGAAGTGCATTAACCCACCTGCCGCACTAGATCCTGCCATCAGATGCAGCTTAATTACCATTCGCCACTCGCTGAAATAAGTTCTGAAATGAGTCTGCATCCCCGGCAAGCACAAGGGCCTGAGTTCAACCCCCAGTTCTGCCAGACAAACGAACAAACAATGAAGTGAGTCTGTGAACAGTTGGTGTACTGCGGCCTATTTGTGTGCAGTCAAGCCGCTCTGCTAAGGTTCATTTGTGCTTATAGATGCTCTTCTGTACTAGCTCCCTGCCTCAGCCTCACTGCAGACCCTCAGGTGTTAGAGTTTCCTAAGGATGTGCCACCTAGATCCCTCCCTGGAACATCCCCTGTGGGGTTGTGTTTCTATGAATGGGAACCTAATTGCTGTTGCTGATGTGATAGGAGGTGGAGGTCAGGGCGTCTCCAAGCAGTGAGACGTAGGTGCAGATGAAGCTTCCCTTGCTTGCCGGCTTCCCACCCTCTTCTGTGTGGCCTGGCTCCTCATGGGGGTTGGGGATCTCGCCCTGTGCCATGCCTATGCAAGAGCCATGTCTGTGCCAGCCACTGGGCTCAATGTCAGAGGAAACAGGTGGCATATGAGATATCTCGCCCTATCTCCATGGCCTTGCAGTAGAACAGGAAAACATTAAACTAGTAACTACTGCAAAACACAGTGTGCTGCAAAGGGAGGTGCAGCTTGGAGTACACAGGCAGGGCCCCATCCTTCTGTAGGCCCAGAAACCATCCTTGGTGAGATGATTGGAGAGACTGGAGATAAGCTCTATGCGGACCTCCCCAGAAAGATGCCTGGAAGAGAAATTGAAGTTTCCTAGATACTTTTGAAAGAAGAAACGGAGCCAGGTGAATATGGGCTGCTTGTCATGACATGCCAGTTGCTGCTATGATGTCTCTCGGGTAGGTGG
>NDGN011389850.1:0-12687 GCA_002564285.1 Tympanoctomys barrerae
TTGTATATACAGATACAAAATGGTCCTTCATTTGTATCCCCTTGTTTTGTTTAGTTTTGTCAGGGATGGGTATTCCATTGCTATTAAAATATTGTAGGTATGTGAATTCAGCAACATAATCCAATATAGTCCAGTAATCCATATTAGTAGTGGATTATCCGAAAGACTGACAATGTCAGAAGTTGTTGACTTGAGCCTTTTACAGCAGAGCATATTAATATGGCTTTACTTTTTATACCTCATTTTTATACTTTTCTGCTGGATGGTTAGTCCCTCTCCTCTTTTACCTCTGAATGTCTTTCCTCTTAACTCTGTCTTCTCACTCCTGCCTCCCTCTCCCTATAAAATCTTTCTCTGTGAGCAAGCATCTGTCCCTAGTAATCTGTGACCTACAGTAAATTTAAAGCATTTGGTACTTTTCCCTTGTGGATGAGTTTCAATTCTCCACTAAGAAACATGGCACTAACCCTTTAAGGAACAGGAAGCCAGGGAATTGGTTGGAGATGTGACCTGAGTTGTGGGTAGAGATAGGTGAGTGTCTCACAGTTTTCAAGTGAGACTGCAGAGGCAACTGGTATACTTTTTTTTTTTTTTAATTTGTAGGGGAAGATGATAGAAATTTAAGATGGATTGATTATTGCCTGGCAAAGACAGCCTCTGCCAGGTTCCTTCAGAAATGTTACTTTATTTAGTCTTTAATAGAACTCCATAAGGTGGATGTCATGATACTCTTTTAGTAGATGAAGTAGCGAAGGTCAGAACCAGGTATACAGTCACTTAAAAGCTCTCCCTTGCTTCCTTACAAGTATCTGGTTTACCCTGCAGTACCGCCTAGTGTGCAAAATCATTATTTTAAGTGAGACATTTGCGACTCAGAGTAGCTAGAGGACTTTGCCAAAGTGCCTATTTCTGAGATTTCAGGGTAGAATGATTCAGTCACCAAATTGGAGTGCTTGGGACTCAGTACTCTAAACCTACTTAAAGCAGGAAGAAAAACAAAGGCAGGGGGTGAGGGTAGGCTAACTGAGGAGGGTACAAGCAGGTAGAAAGCTCTTGCTCCCTGAATCCCCGCTTACCCCGGGCTCACATGTCCACCTCTTCTCTGCTGCATCAGCCCTCCATGTAGACAGTGTGCTTACAAGGAAAAAGAGCTAGGATTTGGGCCAGCGTGGTGGTCCGTGCTTGTAACCCCAGCAGTCTGAAAGGCTGAGCAGAAGGATCTCAGGTTCAATCCCAACCTGGCCTACATAGAAACTGAGAGAAACCCTGTCTCAAAATTTAAAATGAAGAAAAAGGCCTGGGGATATAGTCCCATGGATAGGACTTAGGATGTGTGTGCCCCACCTTGGGATGTTGAACCCTGTACTCTGGAGGGGTTTACAACTTCTGCAGGAAGTGACTCTGTGAAAGAGGTTCAATCCCTAGTACTAACAAAACAAATAAACAAGAAAACAAAACAAAACGCAAACTGGTATGTGAGCAAGAAGGCTCGATATGCACTTTTCACTTTCCCAAGCTGCCCAGTCGGGAAGCTGACTCTATCTTATGCTCTAAGTCCTGAATTTCAAACAATAAATTACAGCTATGAGTAACAACGAAAGCCACCGTGACAGTGCTAATCCTCATCATCGTTATCATCCTGGGAGGGGCTGTGCACGGTGCCCATGTGTCCCCAGGGGGAACCAGGAAGGAGCTCAGCCTCGCAGTCCAGGTGGAGGACGTGGTGCTCTCCTTCTGGCTGGTTGTTCCAGAGGCTGCACCACCCTCTGGGAAGTCGTGTGACTGAGCACCACTTAGAAGTCTCTGCTCAGGCCACCACAGTCTCATGGCCCTCCAGATAGGCAATGGCAGCTCGGGTGCACAGCTACCTCTTTCATGAGGCCCGACCACTCAGGTGGTGCTCTGCACCGCTTTTGCTTATGTTGTTCCATGAACTAACTTTCTCTCTCTCTCTCTCTCTCTCTCTCTCTCTCTCTCTCTCTCTCTCTCTCTTCTATTTATGGTATTATGTTTTACCTCTAATCAGTGGTCTCTGCTTTTAGGGACACGCAGAAAGATCACCATTAATCCATGTCTGGTGTGTCCCAGAGCTTCTGCTGGTGGCCTTTGCTAAGAAAAGCGGTTGTTTTAACCTTATGGATGCAGGTGTTTTACGACAAGCCACACAGAAAGACTGCATCACGATGTGCCTGGCTTGTCCAAGGCCTTCTGGGATTGTTTAGAATTAAGCAGACTATCTATGGCTGTTACTGTCTGTCTCATGTTAGAGCATGGCATTTATGTCTAGGTTGGGATATACATAAAATTGGAGTTTCAATTTTCATGACTTCTCTTATAGGGGAGTAGTCTGAGGCCTTTCAGAGGAGATTCATTTTTTTGCCCTTTAATTCTTTTTTTTTTTTTTTCTATATTTAGTTCAAGGTCTATAGAGTCTACAGGATCTCACTATGTAGATTGGACTCATAGTGATTCTCCTGTTTTCAGACTCCCAAGGACTGAGATTACAGGCGTGTGCCCCCATGCCCAGTCTTAGTTACCATCTCAGCATGCCCCGTGGGGCAGGTCCAGCATGGCACGCTGGGGATTGAACCCCGGCTGCTGTGCTGCTCTGCCTAAGCAGGCACTTTACTCCGCTGAGCTATCAGGCCAGCCCATACCCTTTAATTCTTGATATTGTTCATGAAAAGGAATGGTGGCTTTTGGGACTTTAATGTGCATGGAAATGACACATTATTTTTTTTATGTTGTTATTGTTGTTTACTGTGATCGTTAATGCTCTGTGCCAACTGGACTGGCCCTGGAATGCCCAGATATTTGGTTACACAAGCATTCTGGGGATTTCTGTTTGTGGTATTTGGGGGTGAGATTAGCACACTGGCTGAGAGTAAAGCACATGGTGCTATCTGAAGAGACGGGCCTCATCCACTGAGCTGCAGGCCTGTCTAGAACAAAAGCCCGATCTTCCTCAAGTGCAAGGAATTCCTCCTGCCTGATGGTTTGTGAACTGGGATATTCCCCCTCTCCCGGGTTCAGACTTGAACTGAAATGTTATTTTCCCTGGATCTCAAGCCTACATGCTGTGGATAGAGTGAGACCCTCAGCTTTCTTGGGCCTCCAGCTTCTTCATTCATCTGCAGATCTTGGGGCTTGCCAGCCGCCATGACTTTATGAACCAATTCTTTATAGCAAAGACCTCCTAGGGGTTTTGTTTTTCTAGGGGACTCTGTCTTACACAGCTTTCACTCATTTGATTCCTGATAGCTTCATGACTGAGAAAATCATAGCATGTTTACTCCAGTAATATGGTGTCATTTATCTAAGCAAGATCATCTCTATTCTATTCACCCCAACAGTTGCTAATTTGTTGAGGGCTGGTGACTCTTGATTTTAAGTGTCAATGGCCTTCAGCTCTTGATGTTACTGTGCTAGTCAATATTAGTTTGTACTGGATGCCAACTAATGCTGGACACTGCTTCTGATCTTTCCAGCAGTTCATCTCTGGAGCTCTTCATGCTAACATCTCCTAGGGTTTATAGCACTTTTTTGAAGTAAGCAATCTGTGAGGTCAATCTAACTCAGGTTAGCTGAGTAGATTTACGAGATTTTCCAAACCCACACTACCAGAGAGGTTACCTAGGAAACCCACATGTGGTGGTGGTGGTGGGGTGGGCCTTATGTAGCAACTGCAGACTTGTGATTGGTCTAAATTTGAGCTTCCAGACTGATACAAATTTAAGCCCACTGGTTGCTAAGGTCAAGGCACACCTTCCCCAGAATGGGTGCAGGCCATCATCATAACAGTTCCCAGGTCCTTCCCCAATCTTTGCCACATGAGGGCCAGTCTCCTAGCTCCTTCCTTAAAGAAGTAACAGCAGTGTCCAGAGTGACACTGGAGTTGGCAGCTGAACTGTACCTTCCATCAGGGTAGTTCTGGGAGTAACTGTGAAACAACAGTAGGGATGATAGGAGGACCCGGAGGATATCCTTGTCACAGGCCATCTTCAGAGGGTCATGGAGGACTAAGGAAGCAGGAAGAAGGGGTGTGGTAGCTGTTGGCCATCTTCACAAGAGAAGGGGGAGAGTCAGGTTGTACTTACCACTCTCACAACCATTAGAGACAGTTTTTGCAGCTTTACTTGGGCAGCCTGGCAGGGCAGTTCGCCATCCTGTCCTCAGTCACCATGAAGTGTAATGAAGCCACTCCGTAAGTCCTACCCTATTGGAAACTTTGAGATGGAATATGGTCATGCTTTTGAATAAGAGCTCTGGTAGGAAAAGAAGAGCCATTTGCATAACAGAGAGAGGAGGGAAAAGGGAACCCCCAGGAATTATCACCACTAATTCTGTGTTCTAGGGAGGCAAGCATCAGGCCTAAAGATAAGAGAGTTGAGCTACGGCACCATGTTACAGTGACAAGAGGCAGAGGCTTTGTCATCAACCTGTGTACATGTTGATAATTGTAGTGAGTATAGCTCCTATGTAACAGATAAGAGACGAACTTCCCAAAAGATCACTTCTTAGGCAAACTTCAGAGTCCGAGTACCACAGTGCAGGTCCTTCTCAGGGGCTAGGAATGACACTTTCAGGATTGCAAGCATCCACACCATTGAAGTAGCCTTTTTCCAAGTAGGGAGCTCAGCGTCTACTGATGTCGTTGCTTACTGAAGCATTTTCATTGCTAATTTTAGCCTCTATAGAGACCCTTCCAAGAGGTTTCGCAAACATCATCTAACTTTGAGTAGAGGCTTAAACAAGAGATCTAGGGCAGGTTCAGGGTGATGAAGGGAGTCTTGCTTCAACGTCCTGTTATTGCAGCTGCACCACACCCTGCAGCCCCGTTCATTGCGCCCATGTGAGATACTTGGTCCTTCTGGAGTTTCTTGTAGTTTGTTTCTCCCAGAGCTTAGAAGAAGCTGATCCCTGGATCTCTCAACATGCAAACTATGGTGATTAGTCTTTCTTTAGACATCTGCCTACAGAAAATCAACTTTTACCTGTTTATAGGGATCTCATTAAAACTGAGGAGCCATGTAATCTAGATCCCTTGGTGTTAGAAAAGTACCAAAACCACACGCATCTCAAATGTTAGTGTCTGACTTAAGTTAGAATATGTCTGGACTGAAACTATCTTGGCCACGCCCCAACAGCTATATTTAGGTGGAAGCGGTGTACCTGGGTTACAGCGTCTCCTCACTGGTGTCATCCATGAGTTCAGATCAGGCTGCCCCGTGAAAAATGAATTTCGTGTTTTCAGTGGTTGCTGTTTCTAGCTTCCCTGTATTTTATAGCTATAAACTTTTGAGTGGGTGAGGAAACCTCCTTTCCTAGTTCATTGGTGGCTCAGCATGATACAGATAATTCAATTGGGAATGGAAGAGCTACTGCATTATCCAGACTGATAGATTTCCATAACAGTACATGATAGAATGCTTTATACTTGTTTCTTGTGGATCAGCTGGCAGCCCTACGTATGGGTTTTACCAAGGTTTCTTATTCATCTACTTCCCTTATTTCCTACTAAGTGGCTCCTGCCTTGTAAATAATGGCTTCACTCATTGTTCTTAGTGAGAAGACATTTCTCATTAAGACCCAAACTGCTTTGGTAGAAGTACCCATGGAAAAAAATTAAGCATATTGCATAGGTTCAGCATCTAAATCTATTCTGATATTCCTCACCAGAAAGCCTCTGCCTCTTGTCACTGTGACATGGTGCTGTAGCTCAACTCTCATCTTTAGTCCTGATGCTTGCCTCCCTAGAACACAGAATTAGTGGCAATAATTCCTGGGGTTTCCCTTTTCCCTCCTCTTTCTATTATGCAAATGGCTCTCCTTTTTGTACCAGCTGCCAATAATATGGGCTTTTTGAGAGTCCCTTTTACATTATTATATCAGTTGGATGTTGGCCTACTGACTAGGGGACTTCTCACTGTTTTGTCAGGGAAAGAATTATACAGACTGTGGAAGAGGCTTTTGCTTTGATTGATTCTTTGTTAAGGTGGCAGCAGCCCACTGTGCTATCAGAGATATGCCATTACACACGATGGAGCCCAACATAGCCCTGATGCTTTTGTCCAATCCTGAGAGTGGAGGAAGGATGCTCAGCGGCCTTTGTACCAAGCGTACCCCTCCTAGGCAGACATCATTGCTCTGTGCCCCTTCTCAGCTCCCTTTCTCCTGTGTTGGTTCTTGTGTATGCAGTAAAGGCCCTGAGGGGCCACATCCATCAGGCTATGGTTTCTTCAGCCAACAAGATGGGCAAGATCTGGGCCAACTAGTGGAAGTCTGGACTCAGAGCTTGGTGTTCTGATCATTATCTGAGATCAGCGTCTATGCTGTTCCAGTAGCTGATTGGTAGGACTCTGGTACATGCTAGGAATCCCCCCATAGTTTCCCTATATGGTTTACAGATTAACCTCTTTTGCTTCTTCCTTTTAGTGATGGCTTTCCATTTTTCACTCTACTGGCATTTTGTTCTTTGCCTTTGAACCCAAGTGTGTTTATATTTATTTTTATACTTTTTAAAAAGTTTTAACTCTTTCTATGAGTTCAGTAAGGTCAGAGATCTCTCATTTGCTCAATCTGCCATCAAAATTGGATACGAAGCCTGATAACCCTTTCAAACTCACTTCTCTTTTCTTCATTGCATCAACTCATTTTCCTACCTTCTCCTTTATTTTTCTGAGCCCAGTTTATCTATGCCAGGGTTTACTGGTGTGCTCCACCATGTAGTAGATTATATATTTCAACTCACTTCTTTGGCAGCCTGGAATAATTGGCATAAGCTTTGAAATTTCCATTTTTCCTTTTATCTTCCCCCATTAATCTCAGCCAGGGGAAGAGAGCATATAAAGATTTCCATCCTCCTCAGTTATGAATTACATCTTCTTGAAAAGGCAAGAATAATTGCTTAAAATATTTTTTCTCTCTTGCAATTACAAGTAACAATTGTGGGGGTACTCATTGTGAATTGCATTAATTAAGTGAAAAACATTAGTTCATTTAATTCCCACAACACCCTACGTGTAAATATTTTATCTGCATACACAAAGGGGAATACTGGGACTAAGGGAGGTTAAGTAGCTGTCTGGCTTTACAACTACTGAGAGGAAGACACAGTATTCAAATCCACAATTATATGACTTAGGAGCAAATTTCTTCCATAAAGACTTGGGTAGTAAATCTTTTAGCCTTTGTAGGTCATGTAAGATCTCTTGTATTCTATACAGTAACATACATTATGTTAATCTCTCTTATCCTTAGCTCCTTATCATCTCTAATTCCAACTGATTATGTACCTACCAACGGTATCTCTCCAGTGTCTCACAGTAAGTGTCAAATAATTATCTATTGATGGAGGACAGTGAAGAAGTGACAAGCGCACACATGCACATTATTTAAATATCTCTATAAAAAGGTAAAAAGTATTCCTATCTATTGACAATTAAAAACAGGCAATGGGCTTCGTTTGACCTATGGGCTATAGTTTGCCAGTTCCTGCCCCAGTGCATCTTCTTGATTGCTCCTTTCTGGGTGCATGTGAACACCAGGAACATTAGACAGGGCCCAGCCCATAAGGCTGGCAAACCTGTGCTTCCTAAAAAGCCAGAGCACCCCAGTCATGTTTCTTGACCATGTTTCCTGAAATGAGAATTAGAAAGAAAAATAAGATTAAGTTCTAGGTTGGTTTTGAATCCCATGTATCTATCTCGGGCATTTGTCACACTGAGCATTCAGGGCCCCAGGTAAAGAATCGGTGAATTCTGCATCACTCTTCTCCTCCAAAGCTTTAGGCAACAATTTCCTTGCAGTTCTTCCTTCTGAAAGGACTTCACTCTAAGCCAGGCTGGAGAAAACAGGAGAGGTCACAAGGACCCCAGAATCAGGGTCTTTAGTTCCTACTTTGGTATTTCTTATGGAACATCAGGCAGACACTATTGGTAAGCTGGTGATAAATTAAAGCATAGAGATGATCAAGGCCTAAAATGAGAGAGAGTGATGGAGGAAAGAATTTAACAAACTTAAAGAAATGGCCCGGCTGAGGTGTGAATAAAGGATACAAACCTAGGTTGATTCTGTGGGACTCCCTGATGACTGAGAGGATGGTGATGCCAGGGAGTGGCAGGAGACACACCAGGAGACTCAGAGGAGGAGACAGCAGACAGCATGCAATGAGTTAAATTTGAGGCTCCTGCAATTTTCTGTGGTGCTGTCTGAAATACAAGTCCAGAACTAATGGAACGACTCTTGCTGAAGAGTTTTGAAATGGCCCCTGGACAGCTTGGACCTATTGGCAAAATTTGTGCAGAGTTGTGTCCTCACAAAAGCTCTATTTAGAAAAATGATTTTGGAGGAGGAAGAGAGAGAAAGGCCTTGTCAACCATGGTAACATTTCCAGCTATCATAGCTCTAACATGGTCAAGGGATGTGAGCTAGCATCATGGCAGTAAGAAAATAACAGATGCAAAAGGTATTCTCAGGGGAAAATTGCATAAGCAGAACTTCCAAAAACCATAGATATTTTTCTTTTATGTATAGCATTTCCCCCAATGTTTTGAAAAATTCTAAATTAGCTGTTGGAAAAGTCCTACTCACATAGGTTGACCAGTATTAATATTTTTGCCATGCTTTCTTGCTTTCCCTTCAAATGAAAATATTTTCCTACTATATAATCTCATTTTAGTTATGACCACACTTTGACATATAAATAATCAAATTTATAATGTATTCCTCATTTTAATTAATACACTCAGGACATTTAATGGAAACATAAGAGTTTTATCTAATGTCTAACCCATGCTCAAATTTCCATGATGGTCCTGACAATGTCTTTTATAGTTGTTTTTTTTTTTTTTTCCAGTATTCAACTGACAGTGGGACATTGCATTTATTCAACTGACAGTGGGACATTGCATTGTTATGTCTTTTTAATTTTGAAAAATTAACATTAACATTTTCCCTCTATTCTTTTATGACACTGACCTTTTCAAGAGTCTAGACCACTTGCTTTGAAGAATACCTGATGATTTAGATTTGTTTGAAAGCCTCCTCATGATTAGATTCAGGTGAGCACTTTCGGTTGCGCTGCGTCCTATTCAGACCGCCACCTGCTAAAGCACAGAATGCCAACCTGTCAGCATTGGTAATGCTGACTTTGGTCATTGACCAAATTAGTATCTGCTACAGGTCTTCATTTCAAAGGCACCTAGCCCCTTTTCTCCTGGGATATACTTTGAATTTCTTTGAATATCCTGATCTCGGAAACTCATTCACTGCACGTCTTAGCATCCATCGATTATCCTTGCCTGAGTCTCTGTTTACACCCATGATTGAAAAACGGAGTTTTTCTAATTGTGTAACACTTGCTATGTTGCTCACTGGTATTCTTCCATAAAATGAGTTTTTCTTCCTCCAACTATATTTTTAGTGTCATTATGGACTCAGATTTTTATTTTAGTTCAGTATTCAGACAAGTCTAATTATCACAGGGCATTTCATGAAGACATAAGAGTTTTATCTAATGTCCAGCCCATGCTCAAATTTCCATGATTGACCTAACAATATTAATCACCATTATTTTAAAAAATTGAAGTATTGATTACATATGGTGCACAATCTCGATCTTAAATATGTAACCAGATGAGTTTTGATTAGTGTATACACACTTACAAGGGCAATCAAGACACATGGTGAATGTCTGAATGTAACAAATTTATTGCATTCCCATTAACTTCCCTCCTAGTTTCCCTTTTGTTTCTTATGCTCTCATCTCATTGTTCTTGCCATTTTCTGAAGCAGTTCTGAAAGGCCTCTTTTCTGAGTGTCACTATGAGGCATGATTAAAAAATTACAGTAGATGCTGCCTCTAAATGCTGCTCATCAGACAGGCAGCTTCAGAAAAATATGGTGCATCCTGATCCACCTTACACCCCAGACCTGGCACAATGCGATTTTTGCTCTTTCTCCAAGGTCAAAATGAATTTAAAAGGTAAATGTTTAAAAGTCAATTCAGGACTTTGAGAGATCCACGACAGTGTCACTAAGGACATTGCTTCCAGAGCTGTTTCAGAAAGTAACAAGAATGGTGGAGCAAGTGTGTTCAAGAGGTTCTGGAGGGGGATTGAAGACAGTGTAGTATATTTTTAAGATTTAATGATTCACTGCATATTTTGATTGTACCACACACTGCCACACCTAGGAGGATCTAGAACATGTCCATTGCCACAGGGAATTTCTTCCCAGTTATCTCTGTGCCCAATCAAGAGTATCACTTTTTCTAATTGTTTTTAGTGTTCAAATTATTGCGAATTTGTCTTGTTGCATTAGCTCCTGGGTCCTTCTGTCACATGCCCATTAGTTTTGGGATAATTCTTGTTTTTTTGCACAGTGAAAGGTTCATGGTTTCAATGTCCTAGACCATGGTGACCAAGCATTACTTCAACGTTCCTTGACTCTTTGGTTAGTTGGTGTTTAGAAAAGAAGTTTGGTTGCTGGACATTTTCCAGTTGCTGCAATTTTCCGTACGGTAATTTCCAACGGCTGCCATCACCGAATTACCACATACTGCTGAGTGGTTTAACAACACCTATTCTCTTCTACTTCTGCAGGTTAGAAATCTAAAATCAAGGAGTTGCTAGGATCATGCCATCTCAGAAGGATCCGAGGAAGAATCCCTTTTTTGCCTCTCTGTAGTTTCTGGAGGTTGCTCGCTAACATTAGCGTTCCTTCGCTTACACCCACACCCCCCTGATCTCTACCTCCATCTTTACAGGGCTGTCTTCTTTCTGTGTGCCTTCACCTTACCTTCTGAAAAAGGCTCTCCCACACTGTACTTGGTCTATTTCTGCACTTTCTATTTCAAACCACTGGTCTGAGTTTTATTTCTCTGATGTCCGGATCACAACTATTTTTCCTTATCTCTATCAGCCTGATATAATCTGCCCATCTTTTTAGCTTTAGTTTTTTTTATCATTTAATTTTAGACATCTTTTGAATAGACCATACCCTGAGCTTTTGCCCTTTCAGCCAATTTAGATAGGTTAAATACACTTAAATTTATTAGTATAATTAATACATTGGTTACAATATTGTCACATTCTTTTGTTTTATTTACTATTGGTATTACATTGCATGTATTGTGCTTCTTTCTATTATCTGCTTTATTTTCCATTTGTGTATTTTGTTAAGAATTTAAGAGATTGTTTAATTGTTTTAGGACATTGTATTCTTCATGGCATTCTAGAGTCCCCCTTTTCTTTTCTTAATATTTAAAAAATTATTTATTTATTTGGTACAGGGTCTCACACAGCTCAGACTCATAGTGATCCTCCTGTCTCAGCCTCCCCAGCACTGGGATTGCAGGCATGCACCACCACACCCGGTTTTGGTGGTTGGCATGGCATGCGGCACTGGGAATCAAGCCCAGGTCCTCGCGCTTGTCAAACAAGCACTTAGACTGCCGAGCTATGTCCCTGCCCCTCCCCCCTTACTTAGGTATCTACTATTTGGCTGTCAGATTTAAATATCTTTGGCTTCTTTCTACTATCTATGTGACAGTCACTGACTTAATTCTACTTTCTTATCTTTCACTTCCACACTCTTTTTAAAAGCTAGACTCTGTCTTCTTTTAAAGAGCATCTAGCATTTGTATCATGATCTTCTCCCTTTGCTCCACCCTGACTTTAGCTTCAGGGCAGAAAATATATTCAATATTTACTCCAAGTTGTGTTTCTGAAGTTTCCCAGATATCCATTGCTTAGACAAAGCTTGAGGGTTAGCTGATATTCAGACAGGGCTTCTGAGCACAGATTTCTCTCTACATGTTTGAAATTTTTCTCAAGCCTGGATATTTATTTGAAGGACAGCTTGATTATATATAAAATATGTTGTTCATATTCTTTCCTTGAGTTTCTTGAAAATGCTGCTCATTGTTGACAGAGGTTGACAAGTCTGACTTCAAATCTTTTCTTCAAATATAAAAGATAGCAGAAGAGTTTTAAGTTATTTCTGAGATTCAAGCAGTTTGGCCAACGTTCCCAGGGACACAGCAAAGCTCCTCAATGTGCAGACTTTGTGGTCTCTGTCTAGGTGTCCTTGCAAAGCCTCATGCAATCATGGGGTAGGCTTCTAAATCCATGATCCAGTGCTGGGATTATGGGTGTGAGTGCTGCTGGGATTATGGTTGTGAGTGATACACCACGGAGAGCCCAAATGCCGTATAAGGAAGGGAGAGAGGCCTTCTCCCCGCCTCTGGAGCTGCTGCTGCTCCTCCCTTTCTGCTGTTGCTGTAGCTGTGTTGCTGCTTTCCACTGCCAGGAATGGCTGCCGTCTGCCGTGTGCCACTCTGCCTTGGAGCCAGCTGAGTATGGACTGAAACCTGCACAAACATTGAGCTAAATAAACTTTTCCTTCCTTAATTTGGGGTGTTGGGTATTTTGTCCCAGCAACAAGAGAAAAGTAACAGAGACACACGCAGGGCTTCTTTTATTTTTGGAAAGTTTTTTCAGATGGTGGGTGTAAATATTATTTCAGTTCTTTTTTTTTTTTTTTCATTTTAAGAGACTCCTGTTACATGTTGAACTATTTTTGCTATCTGCTATCATAATCATTCATTTAAAAATTCTTTTAAATGTATTTTTTTCAGAATTTTATTGATAAACAAATAGCAATTAGACAGTTTCAAATCAAATC
>NDGN011389851.1:0-13142 GCA_002564285.1 Tympanoctomys barrerae
AGTCATATTAAACTAATGTCCCATTCAGTGTTTTGGATATGGCCCCCATGGTATGCAAGGGGCTGGGATCACATAACTGTTCAGTGGCAGACACAGGACTCAAATCAAAACTCTCTTGAGATAGAGTTTAAAGCATGGACATGCTGGCTGGGGAAGTAGATGAGACCCATTAATTACAAAGCTCCCAGAACAAGTGTGGGGAACACTTCCCAAAGCCTTGCGTGGAGACTTCTCATGAGAACTTGAGCAGGTTTTCAATAGGATGGCCTAGACCTGACCTGAGCCCCAGGAGCAGGATCTCAGTGTGCCTCTCAGGGAAAAATTCTCTTAGGTTTCCTCAAAATTTGGACAGTCCAAAGGACATGGACACCAAGAAGCGCTCGCTGTCATGATTTTCTTCAGGGCAGCCCACTCTGCTTTCCCAGGGCGTCCTGTGACTGGTTTTTGTCCTTTTCCTTGGCACATGCTCACTCTGTGGAGCCAGTTTCTCCTTCACTCTTCACTTTTATTTTCTTGAATAAAGTTGGCCACTCTTTTTGCTCATTTTATTCAGTTCTGTGTTTGAGACAAGAATAACCTAGAATCTTAACTCCAGAGGGAGAGGTGGGCAACCCAGAACCTGCTAACGGTTAGTTAGTGAGTCACTTTGAGAAGGAGCTACCTGCTAGCATTCTGACTCAGAGATTGTGGCCAAGGATACGTTAGGTGGCTGACCTGGGTTTTGGGTATAAGGAGGCAGGACAGGCCGTGTGCCCACGGAACAAACTGTGGTACAGCCATACAATGGAACATTATTCAGCCACAGAAGGGGTAGAATGCTATTACTAGTAGATAGTGCAATGTGGGTAACCTTGGAAACATGCCAACTGAAAACCAGCTAAAAGCCACAAACTAGATAGTTCTACTTATATGAGATATCCCAAATAAATAAGTACAGAGAGATAGGAAACAGATCAGCAGGTGAGAAGGATGGAGGGCAGAACATGGAGTGACTAAGGGGTGTAAAGTTTTCTCTTAGGGTGACGAAGATGCTTGGGAATTAGAAGTGATGGCTGCTGCTATGATTTGGGTATGGCTTGAACATCCTCAGGGCCACTGTAAGTAGCAGCTTGGTCCCTAGCTAGGGCTGTTGAGATAGCGGAACCCTTGGGAGCTGGGTCCTCAGGTCCATAGAGTGTGAGGACTGCTAAGAAATGAGCACACCGGGCCCTGCCCGTCCACCCTGCTCCTGGGTTGGGATGCAGGCAGTTGGCCATCCCTGCATGCTCCTGCCACGAGGTGGAGCAGCCAGTAGGCAGCCTTCTCTGCAGAGCCCACACTATACTGTTCGGACTCTGGGACTCTAAGGCCATGAGCCAAATACACTTCCTCTGCCTTGTACACAGCCTCAGTGAGCTATGTCATTATGGGGCTACTAAGCTGACTAACATAGCTGCACAACAGTGTGCTCCAAATGCCACTGAATCACACACTTTTAAATGGTTAAATTTGTTATATGAATTTTGCCTCAGCTTTAAAAAAGTCCAATTACCCTTTAATTTAAAAGTTCTGAGAAAATGGAATGGCAAATGATGGAGGCTGAGGCAAATGGAGTCAAGAAACCTCTAGTTAAGTGAAGAAAAGAGGAAAGCAGCCAGTAAGACCATGTGGACTTGGTCAGAAGGAGAGTGGTCCTCGCTCACACAGTACGCACCAGGCCCTCCCTCTGTGGTAAGCGGACGGCCAGGGCGGAGCCTGAAGGTGCTGGGAGCCTTCGTCTTTCTCGCACAGCTTCCATCATCTTAGGCCACGTGAGACAGCATGGTTGTCATACATTCTGGGTAGGTAGGTGGGAAGGAGTTCCAGCTGCCTAAAGTAAAGAGGCTGAGACTCGAGGCCCTCACTAAGGGATGCAGAGCCCTGCTGAGCCTTCCCTGGGTCTGCCACATAGGTGGTAGCCACTTGCGGGCAGCTGCTGCCCTCTAGATTGGCAGGTGCCTTACTCGCAGCACCTGGCTCTGAGCAGGTGACATCATAAATATGTATTGAAGAAAGACACCTCCTCTGTGCCATTTATTCAATCAACTGATTTATATTTTTAATACACAAAACACAGATATGCTACAAAATCCAAAAGGCTCCAAGGGCTACACAGGGCTTTACTCCCTTTCTTCCACCCTACCACTCCAAAATATTTGATGCAATCTTTGGCACTGTCTGCATCATTGAAATGTGACTAGTGGGTGACATCTGAACTGTAGAGGTTCCCGTGACCAGACTATCCAGTGACCTGGGTGTCAGGTCATCATCGCAAGGTGGAAGCCACAGGCGTCACGATCATGACACCAAGATGAAAGCCACGTGAGTGAAAACAAAGTCCTGGGATTCCACCCAGGAGGAAGCACAAGCCACAGAGCTGCTGGCTTGCAGAAGGATTCTGCTAAGGTGACAGCCATCCCCCACAGCCACCCATGGAATGATAAGCCACAGGCAGGGGCCACGCAGGCTGTCCACTAAGCTGGCCACTGTCTTAGACATGACAGAAATGCTACAATGCTGTGTGGGGGGATGAAAGCAGACACACAAGCCACGCCCACTGGGGGCCTGGGGAGGTGTCAAGTGGTTGTCTGAAAGGAAGACGCCTTGTTCACCTTAAAAGAACTCAACAGTGAGCTGGTGGCGCTGACCCCACTGCCAGGCTGTGCAGCAGACCTGCTGGTCAGGAGGCAGCCCTGGAAACTAAGTCACCCGGAGAGGGCTCAGACCAGTCTGCGCCCCCCACTCATGCCTGGATGCGTCCGACGGAGCAGGCCCTGTGTGCCGGGGCCTATGGACTCACGACCATGTCTAGCCACATCGCAAGGGTCTGTGTGCGCCTTCAGCTTTTTTAAGGCCGAGTAACCCCTGCCCCATGTAGTCACCAAACCAAAGACTAAAAAAAGATTCAAGCTACGCAGCTCATCTGTTCCCGAGGTGCCTGCCTAATGGGGTGATGCTCCGGCAGGCTAGAGGGCGAGTCGAGCCCTGATCTGATTTCAGCCAATCTGTTACTGTATTTCATTCCCTGTCCTTGTGCCCAGAGGCTGTTGCAATGGGCATAAATTTAGAAAGAGAGAGACAAATAACATGGAAAAGTTCATTTTAACAAAATAGGGTGGCCCTTACTCCTTCCTTCCCTCCTTCCCTCCCTTCCGTTCTCTTCATTTTGCTAAGAAGATCAAATGGTTTTCTTACTTATTCAGCCCTACCAAGGTGCAATCTGGTACTCTGGGCAGGAACTTAATAATTCATAGCCATACCCAAAAGAACCAGCTCTCGCTGAAACTGCACCACCGAGCTCCCATCCTGAGTGTTTCCTAGAAGCTGAGCGTGTGAGAAGATGATGGCATCTTGCACAAGACCTGCAGTCTATGGGGAGCGTGGTGACCAAGCAAAACCCTCTAAATAAAGACAGCCCCTACCTCACCTGAAACGTTCCCACCAGCTAAGCACGGCCCGGGGGCCTCCAACCGTCACGTGGCCAGGAGTTACACATCGATATTTTAAGTGAAACTTTCAAGAGGAAATCAGTATCACAGATGGACGGCTTTGGGTATGATAGAAATTACACTGGTAGAGAAACTGCCTGAGAAACGCCACCCCCACCACACACACACACACACACACACACACACACAACTTATCCTTGGGTGTGATGAACCACGTGTAATAACAGACTATGGATCAATTCTACCACCTTATCATTTAGCCTATTTCCTTTTATAAAGTAGAAACCAAACTTAAACGACTGGACCAATGCCACAAGGGCGGCAGTGATAGAGGGGACTCAGGGCCAGGTCACATGGCTCCTGGGGACATGCAGCCCCCCACCCGCTGGAAGCCACCCCACTTGGCAGCTGTACCTCCGACAGCATCTCATACTGGCCCCTCCTCCCAAGAGCGATGGTCAGCAAATCGTAGACCACAGATGCGCTCTGCAGACTGATAAGGCGGTCACTTTTGTGCTCAGGTATCCTGCTCAGCACAGCATCCCGGTTGGCCTGAAAACGACACGGAAGAGAGAAGCAGATGGTGAGCAGCCCACGTTTGCTGCCATCACCGTGCAGCAGAGACGCCAGCTAGGTCTGCTTGCTCCACATGGTTTGCCTTCTGGAGGACAGAAGTGAGTAAGGGGCCTGTCACCTGAGGTTATGTACTCCAAATCCCTGGAGCATCATGGCACATGCAGTGTGAGCCTGGCAGCTGGACTCAGAGCTTTGGGGGCTGAGGCAAAGCAAGGAGCGTCCCTTGGTCTCGGGCTCATGATCTTTGTGGCAGATACAGCAGGATCCACAAGTGGGAACCGGCTATGTCTCCGTGTGACCCTGCTTCTGTCTATATTAGAGAGAGGGAGAACATTCTCAGCCCTGCATTTCCAATTACCAAATGGTGCCTTCAAGTGCTGTCTGTCCCGAGCAGATACGTCAGCCTTCTCTGCTATGACCAAGCCACACTCAACGCCCTACATGGTGTCTTCGGGGAACAGACCTCACAGACTAATGCAGCCTGCTAAAGGAGGCACAAGACTAATGTGCGAGAGGAGACAAGGAGGAAACAGAAACTGCCTTGAACTGATTCTCGTCTTCTCTTCAGTCCCAGAGGGCTGAAGAGAGGGGCCTGCTGCCTTTCCACCTCAAGTGCTTAGCGCAGCAATGGGTCAGGGGCATCCATCCAGGTTCACTCCTCCTGTCTCTCCAGAAATCAAACACTTCTCAGAGCAACTTCTTTTCATTACTTCTGAAGTTTAATTTCTACACAGATCTCTACTTGCAGGCCACATGTATTAGATGCTCAACAGCCAGCTTAGGCTCCCTATTTTCTATAAAGAGTTCTGAATCAAAATTAAATTTGCCCTTTTGTAGTTGACAGAAGTGTCTGGGCCCGTTTGTCTCTAGAAGTGGAGAAAGGGACCCAGTCTCCTATGAAAGTGGTACTTGTGTTTCCAGAGGCCCTTGTCCCCTGGGCTGATGTTTATCTTCCTGCCTGACATTAACAAAGGCCACTGGCATCCCTTCCTCTTGTTAATGAGGCAAAATGCTTGCTTTCTATGTGAGTCTAAGGCATTTACTTGTAGCCACCCAACAGAAATTACTCACTTTAAAACTCCTGGCCCTTAAATGTCAGAAATAAATGAGAATAGTTAAGACAGGCCACTTCCTACAAGGTGAGTCATCTCTTAGGGAAACAAAGCCTGCTTTTCAAGAGTTCATTCTAAGGTTTTCTTTACCCAGCACCTTTTGAGCCCAACACAAGGCGCTCTATGGTGCCTGCTGCAAACGGTCTCCCTTTACTCATCTGCTGTAAATGTTCCATACTGAGACCAATGCCTACAAGAGAACAAAATAAAATCTAACAAATACCAGTTAGGAGAGACTTTCAAATTATAGCAAATACATCTTTTTTTTTCTTTCAGAGAAAGTATTAGTAGATTTTGATTAAAAAGGTATTCTAAAACCTCAAACAGATCCACAAATAATACATATCCCCAAGTACTGTTTCAGCGGTGGCTGTGCAAACATAGTTCTGATAATCTCTTTTTCTAGAAGAAATTTGCTATGCGGTGAGAATGCAGTACAATTCCAAATGATTTCTCGTAGACAGGGAAACTACAGATATATTTATGCTTCTAAAATCCGAACCAATGAAGAATATAGTTTCCTCAGCTATTCAAAAAGCACGGTAACTTTCAGTTTGATTCCGTAATCAAATACCTTCATCTTCTGCCTACAAACTGAAAATTCAAGTAGTTAAAGGCCATAAAAAAAGGTTCCAAAGAACAACTTAAATTTGGAATGATATGTGGGGAGAACATTGTTGTCTTGGTTTGGAACCTACCTCTTCATAGTTACTGCTGCTGCTGCTGATTTTACCATACCTTAAAAGGATCTTTCCAGAAATTAAACACCACAGAGCCAAATCGGACTATCTCAAAAGGATTATGAGAATAGTTTCTACCTATTCCACTGAGGAGCAAGACACCGCTACAAAGCATCTGCACCACCCCTAGAGCAACTGTTGGCACAGATGTGGCTGGGTTTTCAAAATTATGGACTAGAACACATGACCTGCCAATGGAACAGAATCATCCAGTCATCTAGAATGTCACCAAGAGTTCACAACCAAGTTTGTCCCAGTGACATCAACAGTGAGCTGTGACAAGTCCAGCCTGGGGTGAGGGGATATCAGCTTGGAGTTCCACAGGACCTGACTCTCATCAACCAACTGGTGACAAAGTAGGTGCGACTTCTTCACTTGAAAGACAAGGACTGAATGCTACCCACTTGAAAAATAAGTATGACACGCTGCCAAGTGCCAGCCTGGCCACCTATGTGTCTTCCCTGAGTGTGCCACGGCAGGGCAGAGAATATAAATGACACTGCCATAAGGTGCAGCTGACAGTTAAGGAAAGATGATCCAAGGGGGCAATCTGCTTCCTGGGAAGGGAAAACGCCCGCTGACATCGAGCCCGTCCATGTACAAAGCAGCAGTAACTCAAGGAGTCTGGCTCTTATAAAATCACTGTGCCACTTCCCAAAGCAAAAACTCGGTGTTAAACCAAGGTGAGAAAGCAACCCTCCCGGGCCTCTGACTGACCGGCCTCTACTGATGCCGCCTTTCCCAGCACACAACTCTTCTGCTGGCACGCCTCTTCTAGGGCTTTTCCACCTGCGTGTATTCCACACCTCCAATTAAGCCACATGCTGGGGCGGGCATCGCAGGATAAGGGAAACACCTTCTCTCGCTCTCCTTATGATTGCTGCCTGCCTGCATGGATGAACATTATGGCAGGCTGGGAAAGAGTGTAATCTACAGAAGGAGGAGCAGACCTCTGCACAGTGCATGCGTTTTGCCTGCTCTGGGCCTCCGTTTCCTCCGGTTCCTTCTAGGTGAATAAATGTGAGCCCTCTGGTTCCTTTCCAGTTCCGGGAGCCTGATATTCTGCTCAGGTGCTCAGCGCCCATTCTTTGCCTCCACTGTTGGGATATTATTCCCAAGATTTTAAGCCAAGCTCTAATGCTTAGGGCTATATAGAGGAGAAATCCAGTAANAGTGACATAGTTTTAGATCTCAAACTTCAGGATCCTGGCCATTTAGATGGTCTGGCAAACACAGCAGCACTCAGGAGCAGGAGTGAGCTCAGGCAGCCTGGGCCCTGGGCTGCCTAAGAACAGGCAGGAAAGCATAGAGGACACCAGCACAGAGGGGCAGGCCACTTCCCTGGGCTCCTGCGATGAAAACCCAGTGAGTGATTTACCCCAACATTTTTTTCATACCAGTGCAACAAGAAGGCTTGAGAAGGTCACCCCTTCTTTCCCTTGTAAGGTTCCTTTGTGGTCCCCCTAACTATATCATCTACTTACCTAAGTATTGCTAGTAGTACCAATACCTGGTGGAGGGATGACTAAACTAAGATACCTACGTGCTAACTGCTAAGAAGGGGTATCCCAAGCTCCAGAATGACCAAGGGACATTGCTTCCTAGTCCAAGAATTGACAATCTTCCCTCTTTTTAAACTTCTACTGCATCCTCCCCACCCCAGGTGCTTCCCCTAGAAAGCATTTTCTCCTGAGAAGGGAAAATCACCATATTCCAGGATTGACCACAGTTAAGAAGGGACTCTAGGGACAGCGGGCAGAACTATGAAAACCATATTCCACTTACCATTGATTCACTAATCAGCAGTAACAACAGGGCTTCTTCAGTATTTTCTTGAGGACAAAAAATGCTGCATAAAGAAAACCAACTTTGATATATGGCAGTTTCAAAATAACACAAAATACACAACTAGTAACAGGATGCTCGAAGGCCTTGATTTTTATAGAGCCATGAAAATATACTATATAACTTAACACTTGAATTTATATATATATGTAATTTATATATTTTAAATATTTGAAAATATTTAAAAGCCTAAATATCATGTATACTTATTATGGAGACAGAAATTTAGATTGCTACAAACTGACATTATGTAAATAATCCCAGGTTTTCCTTAAACCCATAATGAAACATAAATTACAGATATTTCACTAAATAGCGCACTTCTTATCTGTCACCTATTAGCTGGTGTATCATATATTGTCATTCAGATGAAATTAGAGATGGGAAACAATATCAGAGTGTTAGTGGCTTGTCCACTATTGCACAATTTGGAGAGCTATCTTAAATGCATATTTTTATTATGGGGTGGCATGCCAGAGCTGTCTCGTTAATCTATTTTATGGAATTTGGCTAAATTCTAAAATCTTGGATTAAAAGAAAAAGCTTTTAAGCTCAATGTTGCTGAGGATTAGAAAACAATGAAAACCCAAACATAACCCCAATCTGCACTCTCTGTATCCTAATTTTTTGTGCTGTGAGCATTTTTAAGGACTTGCAGCATTTTTTCCTTCCTGTTCTAAAACTCTAGAATCCTTTGAGTAATATCGAGAATATTATCACCAACTGGACCAAACTCAACTTTTCTTCAGAGCATAGAAACAAGTTTGCAATAAATAAAAATAATCTTGACTCAATAACTTGGATATTTTAAAGACCACTGAACAAAAACTAAATTTATATCTTCCTAGGAATAACATTACAATCATTTAGGAAATCCACCCCCCACCTGCCATAAATTTAAAAAAAAAGGAGAAACAACCATATTTTCCAAATAGTTATAAATACTTGTTACTTTTGAAATGCTGGCAAGTTTTGTATTGTATCACAAGGCACTTAAGAGAGAGAAAAAAGGATAGTGCTTGATCCTCTTAAGGTAACACTGACGTATCAGGCAGAAAACCACCCCATGATGTTCCTGTTGCTCTTCCGGGGCCAAGACCTTACAGCAAGGCTGCCCCAGCCCTCATGAAGGGTTCTGGGGCTTGAAGTTACTTCATCTGGGACTCAGCTTGCAGTGAACTGAGTTTTTCAGGAGATACATCTCCTTCCCCTTGAATTCAAAAGTAGGTTCTAAAGGCTCTAAACTCAGAGTGTCCCCATACGTGTATGTACGTGTGTGTGTGTGTGTGTGTGTGTGTACATCCAGCAGTTATTTCCTGATATTCTGGCTGTGCCTACATGCACGGGGGACCTTGTAAATAAATAAAACAGTAACCTTAGCCATTTTTTCCGTGGATAGCCAATTCTGCATGGTTCAGACTAATTGCAGAGAAAGCCTGTGCTAATTGTGACTTCACGCTAGCCAATTCAGTCCATGGATAATCTCAAAATTCCATTTGAGCCATCCAGCCTGGTTAAATGCTAGGTTGTGTTATTTTTACCAGACTTGCTAACAAGTAGCACATTAACTGACTCTAATTCCACTTCCTGGGCCCTCCCTCTTGCAGGATGGTGAGTCAGGAACACTGCAGAGCTCCCAGGACTGGTGAGGAGGGGGAAGAAGGGAGGAAGTAAAGTTTTATGAGACATGACTGAAAACACAGAGCTGTCCTTTCGTTATTTATGAACTCACAGCCTCCATTTCTGACCATTTATCCACTCTTCATTCCTCAGACAAGAGAGGAGCCCAGGGTCACGGTCAAAACTGCTGAGGTCTTCCTTCTGTGACATGCCACTTTTAGGGGCCCAAGAGCCTCAGGGAGTACCTGAGTACTGCTGGAAAGTGGAAAACCAGGGCTCTGGTCCTACAGAAAGTTCTGTGAAGGTGAGGTGTGGCCCTAGGGCACAGCAAGAAGCAGGGACCAGTAGGTAGTAAGGACAATCTTCCCCAGCCAGCAGCCCAGAACAAATATGTAAAAAATGTTGTTTGTGGAAGAAAAAAAAAATCATACCAAAGAAATCCAATTGCATTTCATCTCTTCTGTTGTCTGAAACTACTGCCTGACAAATGAGAAGGAAGAGGTGTAAATGTCCACACACCACCCAGGAGTCAAAGTGACTTCATTTGGGTACAGGGAGGGCCTTGAGCACTGCCAGCCCACACAGAAGTAGGTTTCTAGTAATGACTCCAGGACCCGCAGGCAGAGCTGTACAATGCCATTGTGCATGGCTGGGACACCAAAAGGGAGAATCCTGAACGTGTGGCCCCTGAACTGCAGGAGCCAGATGGGAGCTCAGGAACCAATTGCTACTACCCAGTTATATTGTGCTAAGTTTGTCAAGGCAGAATGTACCATTAGGGTTGCATCTGGTGAAAAGAAAAGGATTTAAATTACAAATTAAGAGTGCCTGTTATGGTTTATGTCTGGTTGTCTTCCCAAAGCCTCAAGCAGTCATGGGGGTGGGCGTGGGGCACTTTTTGGCAGCTGAATCTAGAGTATATGATTGATTCATAGTGTAATGCTGGGATTAAGGGTGAATGATTGCTATTCACTGATTGGATTAGTACTGCCTGAATCCCAGCAATCTGGATAAAATAAAAGGAGCAAAAAGAGGCTTGTTACTCCTGCTTTTGTTCTTATTCCTTTTTTCATCTTCCTCTACCATGAACTATTGCCCCTCTACCATATCACTCTCCTTGGAGCCTGCTGATTATAGACTGAAACCTCTACAAACTGTGAGCTAAATAAACTTTCCCCCCTTTAATCTTGGGTGTTGGGTATCATGCCTCAGCAACAGGAAAAGTAACCAAGACAGAAACTGGTACCAGGAGTGGGGTCATTGCTGTGACATTGCCTGACTGTATGGATTAAAAGACTTGAGAATTAATCTGGAAAGTTTTTGAGAGACGGGCTGAAAAGGTAGCACCTATATGCTGTAAACTATAGGATAAGCTTTGGTTGGAGCCTAAAAACATCAGAGTACTGATGGAAATGCTGCCAGTTAAGATGAGGCTCAGGAAGCTTCTTAGGACTGCATTGACTGCTGGAACCCAGGTGGTATATGTTGTGCTTTGGCAGGAAGTTGGTCTGCATTTTGCTTGTGCTTATATAAATATTACCTGGGTGGCAGAAAAGTGTCAGTTTAGTCTACTATTGGGACAGTGCCATAGATACTGTTGAGATCTTTCGGCCAGATCTATGCTCCAAGTTAAGAGCAAAGGGTTGCAAGGATGAAACAGGAGAATGCAGTTGTTAAGAAGGAGCAGGACAATAGAGAAATGAACTGGAGCCTTTCACCTGAAGGGAAGAGTGTATCTGAGTGTGTACTGCAACAGCCAGAAAGGAGCCCAGGAGCCAAGCACTACCACCCAGTTACTGTGCTAAACTCAACAAGGCAAATCTACCATTAGGGTTGCATCTGGTAAAAGGACAAGGATTTAAATTACAAATTAAGAGTATATTTGAAATGCAGATCCCTGTATTTTAGTTTTGCCATGCCCTATTGTTAAAAAGTTAATGGAAAGCAAGGATTGTGGTTGTAATAGCTCTTTTAATATGATTTTAATATTGTTTTCAGATACATGTTTGTAATCAGGTTAGTCAAAGAATTGTGGTTTTAACCTGGAATTCTGACCACCCTTTGAATATGTTACTTTTGGTATAGAAATGAGTATAATAAAAACTGTATATAGATGTAATTGTTATATTAATATAAATCTGAATAGACCAAGACATGTTCACTTTTCACAAATCTGCCACTGGAGACTATGGTTTAAAGAAATGTGGTCAGGTTATTGAGTTGACCAGAGGTAGACTGTGGTGGATTATCTAGTGGTCAACTTGTAACACCCAGCTGGACAGAATCAGCGTGGTGCTAGGTGTGGAAGGCCCACCTAAGGATTCTTGCCAATAGCATAAGAAGAGAATTGGAGGAGACAGTGCTGTGCTGTTGACCATCTTGTCACAATGGATTTCCTCACATGAACTCAGCTGTTCTCATCACTGGAGGAGCTCTGGACCTCACTGTTGCTGATGATGGCTGTGGTTCTTCTCAGGGGAGCTCTGGCCCTTACTTTGAGCATCACTTTGTGGCTCCAATGCAGCCCCTCAACCTGCTGGCACACTTTCTAGCCTCCGACCTTTGGGCCTTCCCGGTGCACATCCTTGACAAAGACTGGCATAAGACATTGCTGTGGGTGCTAAGCTTCCAGCTGGATTTGTGGTGGACATTGCTTTGGGCTCTAAGTCTTCAGCTGGACTTGCACAGAACACTGCTATGCAACACACAGGCCCTCAGCTGGATTCTTTGGATAGTTATGTGTGTGGACAAATGTTCTGTACTCTTTTACGTTTAAGTCTTTGGGTGAATATTATAAAATAATCTTATAAATTACATGGCCTATATTAAATCTTTTCCTTGTAAACTCTGATTACAACAGTACCTCTTGGTTATTAGGGATCACTTGGTCTAGTGTGAGAATTGGAACTCTGCACAACTGTTCCTTTTGGGTCACCCTATACAATTTAATAATCCCCTCATGACAAAGGGCAATCAGCCAGGTGCCCTAAGCTCAGCTCTGGGCAGCATGGGGTGAGTCCCACACAGCCCATCTCCCTGGGCACAGCTCCTGTGTGCCTGTGACTCAGAGGTAGGCTAGATTCACTCAGAGTGAAGAGAAACCAGTGGTGCAGCTGGCCACTTACACAGCTTCAGTTCTGCACAATGCCACTGTCCTAACACTGTCCCAGCCTCATCTTCCCACTTGAGTCAGCTTCAGCTTTACCGGAGACCTCTGCATGGGGGGGCCAGAGCTTTAAACCATGCTTAGCACTGACAGGGGGTACCTCCTCCTCACAGGCCTGCCAGGCACTTGCTGGCATCCACAGATCTTTTATCATCTGGTCTTACACCCACTGCTGACCAACCGGAGCGTTCTGCTTCAGAATGAGAGCCCCAAACAAGGAAAACTCTAACCATTTTTCCCTTTTCACTAAGTCCAAGTAAGAAACAGGGTTATGAACACACAAAACTGGAAAGTTGAAAACTAATGAAGGTGTATAGATTAGCATAGGAATTAGAGAATAGACTCTGGATCTTAGTAGAGAAACTAAACAAAACCAAAAGTTGGCTTGTTAAAAAGATCAACAACTGGGGCTGGGGAAATGGCTCAGTAGAATAAGCGCTTCCCGGGCAAAGCACAAGGGTCTGAGTTCAATCCCTGGTTCTGCCAAAAAAAAAAAAAAAAGATCAACAACCTGACAAATCTTTACTTAGGCCGGCTGTAAAAGAAAAGTCACAGGGGCTGGTGAGATGGCTCAGTGGTCTAAAGCACCTCCTTGGAACAAGCTTGGCAAAGCACA
>NDGN011389860.1:0-16821 GCA_002564285.1 Tympanoctomys barrerae
TCCTCCTCCTCCTCCTCCTCCTCCTGTTCTTCCTCCTCCTGCTCCTCCTCCTTCTCCCCTTCCTCTTCCCAGGGACACGTTCTGTAAATGTAGCGGTGCCTTTCATTTTCTTCCTGGGAGAGAGATATTTGCAAGGAAGGATTCTTTTCTAGTTCATTCCAGATATGTTTAAACTCAAAGAGATGGAAATCAAAGAATTTGCAAAGCCTCTATTTTGCTCAAGTCTTTTCTAAAATACTTATAATGTCTTTGGTCCAACTGCGGGATTTAATTTGAAGCTCAGAATATAGTCATCAACCCTACTTTTCTCCCTCAGCCTGGCTTTTCTTCCCAGCTGGTCTTATTTCCTTAAAGTAACTATTAAACTGTCTCTGTTGCAACTCATAGGCTTATTATGCCGTGGTGATTATAAGCCAAGTAGGGCTTTAGGTAGATTACCTTCCTTCTGATCTGAACATAGCAACTGTGTTTGAAAACTCGTATCTTTATAATTAAAATATGATGATTATTTGGAGAACAATGTGGAGTTATAATACAACTTAAAAATGAGACCTTGTAAATAATAATAAATCCAAAGGTGGTTAGACAGGCCGATGAAATAATAGGTGAACAGATAATACCAGTTTCCTTGAAGTGTCTCATTAGCATTTATCAAGTAGTTAACGGTCTCAAAACCCTTGACAGTTAATCCATAGAACATCCTTTGAAGATAATTAAGTATTCTGAGCTGAGCTTTGTGGAGTACACACCAGGAAGCTGCAGGATTTCACCAGAAGAACAAGACAGGAAGCCGCAGTGGAACAGGGAGATCACAGTCCCTTCCCACAGATGGATGACGGCTGCCCTGTTCCCCAGCCTCCCGATGATTCCAGTTTAAACCCGGGCGTGAAGGCCTTTTACTTTCACTTTAACAAGTTTATATTTAATGGGAAATTAAAATGTAGTTAATTCTGATTAAAATTAACACTTGGTTGTTGCAGTCTGTCTTGTGGAGACGGAGCAGGAAGCCCTTTCACTATGCCTGGTGTTTTCAGAGGGGCAGGGACTCTACTAACTCCACCCCCCATCAAGTTGTAGAATTCCTTTGATACCTGATTATATTTGCTCAATTTCAAAATTTGCTACTAAAGAACAGCTTTTTAGATTGCCTACAGCAATTTTAAACCTATGAACATGTAAGGTCTAGCTTGCCAGGACTGAAACCACTGGAGTTTTTTTGTGACTTTTTCTTTCTTTCTTTCTTTTTTTTTTTTTTTTGTTGGACTGGGGATTGAACTCAGGCCCTTGCAGTTGCCAGGGAAGTGCTTATTTTACTGAGCCATCTCCCTGGCCCTAAAAACACTGTCTTATAGACACAATTTCTCTTTGGAGACCGTTGTCCCCCTTTTGTAGCTACCGTGTTGTGAAAGTTATTTTCAAATGAAATGAACTATTGTTCTCTTTTGGTAAGTAACTCATGCAGTGCTGTTCAGTGTCATTTTACCTTGGTTACTCAGAGAAATAGAAATAGATTTTGTAGAGACAAAGCAAGTATTGAATAAGGACCTATTCAATGTATTAAAATTTTTATATTAGTGATGATAGACAATTATTTTCTATTTTGGAAAAAAAGAAGCACTTAAGATTTTTTTCCCTGCTACATTTATTTGTACCTGAAGAGTCTTTAAAATGTCACTCATTTTTAAAAATATGACCAAAACAGACTTTTATGATATAAAACAACCTTGGAGACAGATTTCTGTTGAAAAAAATGCTGACCTTAAGAAATAAAAGATATTTTAAATTATTACTTTCTGTAGAGCCAGTTGCTTTTAAATTTCCATTTCTTTCTTGTTTTTCATTTCTTAGCAGAATTTTATTCACTCTCAGATCCAGTATTATAGGAGCTGGAGGGGTCAGGTAGTGCTCATTTCTGAAGCATCAAGGAAAATATGTTCACATGGATAATTTTTGACCATACAACGACATCAATGATTTTAGCAAATTCTCCAATACCAGCCATTGCTCTCAGAGCTTTGTATCACCTCAGTTAATCTTCAGGATAATCTTCTGAGAACTTAGTGCTATTACTATGCAGACAGGAAAACTGAGGCCCAATAAAGGACCCTGATAAGATCACTTGTACAAGTGGCCCATGTGGGCCTCAGATTGGAACCTGATACAAATCCTAGTAACTCAACTCCAGAGCGTTAACTACTATTCATAGCAGTCATCTAAGCAAACTCAAGAGGAAGACTGTGTTTTAGGGGTGAGGCGGAGAGTATCGAAGAAATGTCCCCGATAATTGGAAGTTTAAGAAGGATATTTTCAGGGAAGAAAAGTTAACAAATTTGGTGTTAGGTATAATGCTTTGACTTCGGGTTATTCGGTGATATTAGTCTTTTTTTTTTTTTTTCATTCCATTTCACGTTGACAAAAGGAAGGGGAAGAAGAGAGAACAGTGGGCATAATGATTGGTTGACTGTGTCAGTTTGAGAAGTTTAGAAGCTCAGCTCAACAATTCTACACCTTTACAGTGTAAAGGACCTTCCCTGGGGAGGCTCCTCTGCACCCTGGGGTGTGTAGGACCCATCCTAGGGACGCTTACATCCTGGATGGCATAAAGAGGACACGCAGAAGGGTGAATCTGCTTCTGTTCTTTGAAGGAGCTCCCGTCTTTCCTCTCAGCTTGGACCTCATTCCGTGGCTTCCAGTGCAAATGCTTTGGCTTCCACCTCGGGTCCTCCAGCCTTCCACTGTAGACTCTTAAGCCCTCTGTTGCGGATCTATGTGTCATACTCACAGGGGACATAGCAGTAAGCTCTCGATCTTGGACTGCAGCCTTTGGTCTCCAGTGTGCAGGCACCCTCTGCATGCTTCTTTGTCCAGCTTTGTAAATAAGCTCCATAAGCCAATCTTTGACTTCTCATTCTTTTGCATATCTTGTGTTATATCTGTTTCTCTAGTAAAACACTAACTGATACAGTTGACATTGGAAGAGTGACAGAGGCAGAGACATCATGGTTTCCAATGACTTAAAATTTTCCTGGCCCTGGGTCCAATGCTGTTTTAACATACACAGCATCCACCTAGGTCAGTGTTTCTACTTTTAATGTGTTCACTATCGAGATGTAATATTCTTGCTTGTGATTATCTCAAATTCTTGCATGCTACACAGCTCTAATGTGATGATGATTATAACATATAAACAAGCTATGATCACTTATTTGAATCATCCTTTCAACAAAAAGTAGAAATAGATTACTCAAAAGAAAACTCAGCTTTGTAGTAGAAACTGGTACAGGTTGAAACTGAGCTCATGTGATGTCTCTTTGTTTAAGTCTTATCTCCCAGAGCCAGGGGTGAACGGCAGAAAGATCAGCCAGTGTCTCTCCTGTTTGTTTCTTTCCAGGCCTCTTGTCCTGCCAGTGGCTTTGGATTTATTTTCCACCTGCTTCCTGCTCTCTAGATAGTCAGACAGCCTGCTTGCCAGCCAGCAGTTCAAACAGAGAGACATCAGTATCACAGAGGGCACAAGGTCCACCTGGAGCAGAAATGAGCAAAGCTGTTGGTATCACAGAGTTGGCTCTGGGTAAGATGAAGCAGCGGTGTCCCTGGGCTGCGTAACCAAGCTGGAAAGACTCGGTGATGCCGGGCAGGAGGGAAGCTATTGGAGAGACACGCTAGTTTCGTTTCAGAGGATGTTCTGTTGGATCTTTTGTTTTACCTCCTTCCTGAGGTATTTATTATAGTCTTTCCCGGTGGACCATAATATCAGAACTGCCTCTTAAGGTCGTTGCCCTCCTCATCCTGGTCGCTGGTTTCTAGGCCTCTGGCTATAACGGCCTAGCAAAGACAAAGGGGGAAAGAGAAAGGGGAAAGAAGGGAGCAGTAAAAGGGGTTGAAAATTTATAATATGTGTTCCAATTCCTCAGGATAAGTATAAATATGATGTATCCCAAAGATATACTAAGAACAAAGATAAGACACAAAAGAGGATTCCAGAACTGCTTTAGAAGGTGGCAAGGAGAACAAGCATGTTTAAAGCTTAGGGCTGTACTTTGGTGGTGGTGGGTTAATAGCAACACCCCTTTTACTATAATAAATTTTAATTTTATTTCTTAAAAAGTAAATGTATATGTCTGTGTGAAGTGGGGTAGATCACTTTAAGGTTGCCAGTTTTGTATTTTCATCTTTTTTTTTTTTTTTTTTGTNAAATTCATGACCTTGCGCTTGCCAGGTAGGTGCTGTGCCTCTGAGCTATATCCCTGGCCCCCAGGTTTTTATTTTTGCCAAGCAAGAATGTTTTCAAAAACACTTTTCTCTGTCATTTCACATGGGAAAGGAAACTGTAATCCTGAGGAAGAGGAAATAGGGCCATCTTTCCTAAACAATGATGCTTAGAAGCTTTAAACCCACATGTATGTTTAGAAAGCTATATTCAAAAGTTTTGAATGTAGCAAATGATCAGGTAAAATTCTAGTCCACCCATCGCCTTTTAGAGGCTCATTCCTTTGCAAGCACTTTTGCTGGAGGATGATGCTCTGCCGTCACAAGGGGAGCCCAGGTGTCCAGCTTCAGAAACTAAATTTATAAACCACAGCCACTTTTCCATCACTCTACTGATGTGTGTGGAAATGTCACTCTCAGCGCCTTTTATTAAGTTTGGAATACACTGGACAGCATGATGCTTGCAGGTGCCTGAAGCTATGAAATTGTTTGGAACTCCCTTTACCCCACAGCACTTGTCTCCACCATTGGTGTCAGTGAAACTTCCTCAGGGCCTGAAGTGCTAGACCTGGAGGGAGGGACCGAGAAGGCTGGTGGCAGAACTCAGCCTTGCTTTGTCATATCTGGACAACTACATGTTCCTCCCAACCTTGAAAATCCTGCTATATAAAACCCAAATCCCTTAGTTAGCAGAATCTGTTCTCCTGTTAGGACACTCAGGGAAACATCTGTCATTATTTGATCATGCTCTCAGCAGGCTAGGCCGCATGATCCAGCTCATTCAGGTAAATACTGCTTGTTTTATCTCCTTTCATTTTCAGAGCTCCAATGATAGCCAAGATGGGAACCTCGGAAAGATGCATTGCTGAGCTACTCCTTCACAGGGCATTATGCTGTTCCCAGGAGATTTTGAGACAACTGTCTCCCCTACTAGCTCCTCTGCTTCTCCTTTGGTTGAGAGAGAACAGGCAGGAGTAGATCAGGTGTCTGGCCAGGGCAAGTGGCAGGTCTGCAAAGAATGGATCTGAGATGATCTGAGATGAGTTGAGGTTTGCAACTTCTGTCTACTTAACCTCAAAAAAGAGTTGGTAATGACTGACTTAGTTTTTAGGTTACTCATAGTTCATGGGGTGACATCCTAACTCTCAGATCTCAGAATGTGACCTTACTTGAGAACGGTCACTGTGGATGTAATTTTGACTTGCTTTCTGGGTAAGCTGTGGCCACACTGTTCATTCTCCATGTCCTTTAGGTGCTCTGCTGTCCCTCCTGTGAAATGCCTCTAGACCAGATGGGTGTTCTGAGAGTTGGCATGAAAAATGACCACAGCCTTCTCTACATACCATTAGAATTCCCCTAACCCATGCAACTGGGCCAAGGACATTTTTGATTAGGTAACAATTAGTTACCCAAGGCAGTGCAGAACATTAGAAATGAACTGTGGGAGTTCTGGGAGTAGATTCTAGGCCCGGCATGATTAACCAAAGAGAAGTTCTCAGGAGTCTTAACAAGGGAGATTGAAATGACTGGGAAGAGAAAGCCACACCCAGACTTGCATCCTTTTCCTGGAAAGGTTTTCCTATGCTTGCGTTAGCTGGACCTAACTCAATGCAGATCTTATAAACTTCAAAGAGCTACGCAAATATTAGTTGATTTCCTGTATATGCTCAGAAGAGGTACCTGTGTTATCCTTCTGCAGAATGGCACCTCGGGAAGGAAGGTGGGATTTTACAACTTCAGTATGCCTTGCTGCCAAAGTCAAGTTTTCTGAGCCAATTATTGTCTGTTCTCCATGGTTTTAATTGTTCTTCTCGGGGTTTCAGTTGGAGATACAGCGGGGGCAGAGGTGGAAAGGAAGACAGAGAGTGATTGTGAGCCCAAAAGGCAGGTTTTAAAAAAATATCCAGGGGTTACTGATGATATTGCTCAGTCTCTCTCTGAGGTTAGCATCTTTAATTATTAAACATAAGCTTCATCAACATTTGGACTCCTTGGAGACAACCAGCAATTATCTCAAATTCTGTCCCCACTGCCACTCTCCCTAACTTCAAAGGAAACTCATTACTGGGCCCCAAATTCTTCAAATTACTTTCCCATCATCTCAAATGATGTTTATAAATAGTTCATAATGAGAGTCTAATCTCATCTTTCACCTTACTAAGGAAGCCCACAGAAGATGGACTGTGATAAAATTATTCCATGTCAAGGTGATTATCTTCGGATCAGTCTCCCCAAGATTTTAGTCACTAGTTAGAATTTTAGCAGATATTTTATGTACATATATTTACAAGAATAATTTATGTAGACTCCTTCCTGACTCTTATTTGCAAATTATCATCCAAATGGGACATCTTTGAAAAATGAATTATTTTATGTATTACAGATGAATAATTTAAAAATGCATATGAAAGCAGAATGAATGTGGTAAGATTGTCTTTGAGGTTGCCAGCAAAATATAGTTGCCTTTCTTTTCTGGCAGATCATATTTTATAGATGAAAAATGAAGATGTGCCAGAGATTTCAAGCCTACATTAATCATCTGCCAGCCTAGTTCATTAATTTGAGCAGTTTTCTTTCTTAGTTTTTCCTTCACTTCAACAAAAGCAAGCAAGCAAACAGAAGAGGCATGTAGAGACAAGTACAAAGTTGTCAATCAAGTCTTTTGTTTATAAGCCAAGATGTTTTTTAATAATTGTTTACATGACGACTGAGGTGTGCCTTAGTGGTACTGTACTTGCCTAGGTTCGAACCCTGGCACCAAAACGACAATGATAAAAAACCCCACAGTGATTATTTCTTAAAATTTTAGACACCAACGAAGTAAGGTAAATGGTAAGAGTTTTCTGGAAATCAACTTCATATTGATCAAACATCTTCCTTAATTACCAGGCTGACCCGCCTCTGCTGAAATTTTTACTCTCCAGCTCTTGTTTCCCTTCTGTCAGGTGCCTACATCCTCAGACACACTCTCCCCAGTGACAAAGACATACCTGTTGGCAGCTACTCTATGTCCTTTCACATTGCAAAGAGAGAGAAGGACTTGGGTGTAGGTGTAAGTGTAGCAGGACAAGAGAGACTCCCTTAAAGAATTTCAACATTTATAGAGAAAGACAGCTACTGGGTAACAATCGTAATTACAACACAGAGCAGTAGTGACCACTGGGATGTGCAGACTTGGCCAAAGCAGGAGGAACAGGAAGGGTCTGACACAAACTAAGGCTCTGAGAACATTCAGCTGCATGCACCAGGCAGATGATGCTTAGCAGCACGGCCCTTGCTTTATTCATATGAAAGATGACGTGGCAGGTAGGTAGACAGAGAGATGGAACAATGGGCAGACAGGAGCTCTAGCTCGATTCCTGCAGCCCCTGTCCACAGAGGACACCTGGTTCTTTTCGTCCACAGTAGACCTTCCTTTTTCTGCTTCTCTCTCTAATTCTGTGTTACAACCAGAAAAGTCAATTGGTGAGGTAGGCCAAGAGAGGATATATCTCACACAGATACAGAAGAAATTTAAAGGAAAGATTTAAGGGGGCTGGTGAGTTAGCTCAGCGGTCCAAAGAGCCTGCTTAGACAAGCGCAGGGACTGAGGTTCGATTCCTGGCACCACATGCCAGGCCAGCCCCACCCTCAGGGCGAGCTGAGCCAGCCACAATAAATAAATAAATAAATAAAGTAAAGATTTAAGAAGATGTCATGAATGTTATGTGACATTCTTGTACATTTCTGTATATATTTCCTAACTAGGCAATTTAATAAAAATGGAAATCTTTTCACATGATCCCATTAATATTTAACTCTAAGTTTGTGGCACTAGAGACCAAATCAGCAAGTACAGATAAGGCATGTGGAAGTGCTTTGGAGCTGCACAGACCATTCCTAAGGAGAAGGCCAAGAGACAGGTGTGAGGGAGAAAGATGCAGGCAGAGGAAGAGAGGAAAGACGGCTAGAGAGCTTGCACGCTTCCTTCCTGTTCTCTGGGTACCCGTGAAGAGGCAGCCTACTGTGTCCCAGGCAGCCCAGCGAAAGGAAGGGGCACCATAAACTGAGAGATGAGATCCAAGGAGAGGAAAGGAAACAAAAAGTTGCGTGGAAAAGAAGTCTAGTTTGGCGCATAAAGCACCTGAAAAATAGGTGATGATTCAATTCTCTAAGCTTAGACTTTGTGTCTCTTAAGTAAGCTGTCTCTACCTCACTTCCTGGCTTCTAGAAGTCCCCATTCTGAGGCAGAGAGCAGCTGCCACCACAGGCTGCAGCATGGACATGGAAAACAATTCCCTTCAATTGAAGTAACCTGAGTTACAGACACATAGGGGAGAAGAAAGTTGGGGAAGTTTGCCACCTACACCGTCAGCATCCCTGTCACTAGCATCATTGTTCTTGGAAGAAAAACAAGCAGAGTGGAGGAGGCTGTGTTTTTCCACATTCTACTGAACGTTTTGCTGGACACAGATACAACTGCAAGTTTGTTTGTTTTTTTTCCTGGTACCAGGGGTTGAACTCAGGGCCTTGTGCTTGCCAAGCAAGTGCTTCTTCTACTGAGCTATCTCCCTAGCCTTGCAAGTTCTTTTTCTCCTAGATGGTTTCATTTTTGGGGGAAACTATTGATTCCATGACTTGTCAGAGAAATCTCTCATGTTCTGTGAGGTCAGCATACATTGTCATCTCTCTGACTTATCTGGATGTTTAAAAAGAGCTGCTTCAATTCCCAGAGGGACCCAAAGAACAGAATGAATATAATTCTACTACTTTAACACAACTAATGGTGATAAATATTGCCCATGTTGGGCCCATAGAGACTTGGAATTATCATGTTATCATGAAGCATGAATGGATGTCAATATGTAGGAGATTAGAAGAAAAATCTACTATGTGGCCAAATTTTATATAATAAGAATAATTGCCTTGTAATGAGCTCGCTGACTGATAGCGAGAATAAGTCCTACCGAACAACTGTGTACAATTTGTTCCTATGTGAAGTCTGAAAACTCCCCACCCCACTCTCCCGTTTAAAATATTTAAACGTTTTGTCTTAGGCTCTTTTGGAGATCTGCAGGGTTTGAAACTCTGCAGAACCTACAATTTTAGGCTCTTTCCGCTTTTGCCAGCAACAGCACACTCTGCCTCTGGCCTGTCTCTCACACCTAACGGCCGTGGGTGGGTCTCGGTCTTACACTATTCCCTGTAATCAATCTCTGAAGATGAACATATAACTGTAGTCATGTGTTGGTTTTAATCTAATAGCAGCTGAAATTGAAAGTGTGGGAAAATTATAAATCATTGGTGTTCAGATACATAACTTTTTTTCAACAAAATCTTTTTTTTTTTTAAAAGACAAAACAAAACATAACTTGCAATACTCTGTTTATTCCAGTATCTCCCACAAACTCCTGAGCTGTGCCTCCTTTTACCTGCCAGTAATTCTGTGGATTCCCAGGCGGGGAGTCTCTCCTGGAATCTTTCTGCCCAGCCTGTCCGGTGCTTCAGCAT
This sequence comes from Tympanoctomys barrerae, assembly GCA_002564285.1. NCBI lineage: Eukaryota > Metazoa > Chordata > Mammalia > Rodentia > Octodontidae > Tympanoctomys > Tympanoctomys barrerae. The sequence goes on from NDGN011389860.1 coordinate 9,700, forward strand.
TTTTAAGGATAGCAACACTGGGGGATGCCAGAGCTGGTAAGGTGGGCAGAAGGACCCCTCGCTGTGGTGTCATGCTCATTAAATCTGGGACACGAGCTTCAGAGCTTGAGATGACAGAAGCATTATCTGGTTTAGAATTTGGATATGGTGTTGCCTCTTCCAGGGACCTACACAGGGGACCCACGGGTTGGACTGGGGATGGAGCAACCACCACTCTACTGCACAGGGCTCCTTCAGCCACCCTCTCTGAACGCTAAGGCCTTTTTGCTCAGCCCTGTTCCTGGCTCCTTTCTCTCATATAGGGAGCTGCCTTCTGGAACCTCCTTAGGCCTTTCTGAGGGTGGCATTTTGCCTAGTACTCAACCAGACTGCACACCCTCTGGCAGTGGGTACAACATGAGCTTGTTCTCAGGAGGCTGCCCAGCCTGCAGGCAGCAGACTTGCATCAGGCCCTGACAAGAGTGAGCCCCAGAGAGTGGACAGAAAGCCAGACTGAAACTAAGATCCCCTGCACAGCCTTGGCCTCTAGTTCCTGCTTTGGGAATAGTAATTGGAAGTCCTATGTGTTGGCCCTCCGCCCTCTGTTTTTATTTCTGCACATACAACTTTCCAAAGCCTCCTGAGGAAAACGGTATGAATTTCCAAGTTATGAGCTTTGCCTCTCCGTGCAGCCTCCAGAGGGAACCACACGTTCCCAGTGTCAGGAGGTCCCGAAAGGCTGCCCCCTGGTGCAATGAGCCCTTTTAGCTGCTTAGTCAGCACAACTCCTTTAGATATTAACTGGCAAACGTCAGCAGCATACTCTTTATCAGTGTCTGGTCATCTTTCCTCAAATTCAGAATTGAGTGAGTGAAGTAAATGAGGTTCCCTGATTTCAACTTTCACACCAAGATGGTATGTGCCACAGTCTATGTGATTAGTGTTGACGATGGAGCTCTCAACTTTTCCAAGTATAAAAATATAATCTTGACTACCCCTCCTCTTGAAACAACTTAGAAGAATTTTCTCCCATGCAAAAGAAAAGCCCAACTGCAGACATCGTTGTCAATGTGCTAGACAAAGATAAGAGCCAGATCTCAGATAAGTAAAACATTTACTCTGACAGCTGTTCAGTCCGCCCTTGATCTGGCGTCCAGAGCTAGCAGTCAGTTGTCTCTGAAACTCACTGCTTTAGATTTCAGTGTCCCCAAGTATCTGCTACTTGTGACCTTGTTTTTTCCAGCCCTCTTTCTTCCAAATTGTCTCCTCTGTTGCAAAATCCTACCCCCATCCTGATTTTATCTTTCTGTTTCCTTGTGGGTCCCAGGGAACCAGGAAGGTCCAGAATGTTGACTAGAAATTTCAGGCCACCTTCATGTCCTGCCTGAAGTGAGCTGATTTATGAGCCAGTGTTTAGTAAGGACTCACAAAGCCTCCTATGAAACGCAAGATCCCAACATGCTGTGGTATTGCTTCACTCTATTTGACTTCTGTAAAGTGCCCAGTACCATGACAATATTCCCTAAGTAAATAATACATGAAACAAAACACACTTCCTTCTTTATTTTAATAATGTACTATTCATGTGTATTTTTTTTTCTCCCCTGGAACAAAGAATCATTGTAGGAAGTTGCTCTGCCAATATTAGGCTGATATCTTATTGCAAGCAGAATAAAGAGATAAAATGGCATGCTACAGGAAAACCGATAACGTTTCTTTTCAAAACAAAGGAGAGAGCAAGGCAGTAACACAAGAGTATGAAAAGCCAAGAGATAGTCTACTGGAATTAATACAAGTATGAATGCGTGTTCCTTGATATTCTAGTACTTTCCCTGGTTATAAAATAATACTGAGATATCTAGAGGAAAATTCACATTAGAGTTTCCTCATCAATTCTATGTTGTTTTTGTAATTCTATTATTTTTCTCTGGTGTGACCCTGTTTTAAAGCGAGTCTGACAGAGATGTTTAACAGAGAGTAGAACCATTGCCAACCATTTCCAGGGAGAATTGAGCTACCAAATATTTTCCTCAAATCGTAGGAAATTGCCATTTGCAGAGGTCATGCTATATTTAGCTTCTTAATTTAGGATTAAACATCTGTAATTTATTGTTAGGACATCCGCAGAGCTTACAAAACTCTATAATATGAATATATTGTCTCTTTCTAGTAGCATAGGATCACTAAAGAGAATCATTCTGGTATCTTCTGTAAAGATTTGTTGATGGTCACAGGAACCACTATATAATTTTAGAGTGAAAGCCCTGAGGTCTTCCACAATGCAGTGTTGACATGTTTTTATCCAAAATGTGCCACTAGTTGACCAAGGATGTGATAGTGGTTACCATTCAGCTGAACAGAAAAAGGACACTTTCCAGTCTTCCTCCTTTGGCTTTAGCTGAAGGTGGAGATGCTGTAAGGACCCAAGTCTTGGAAGAGTTTAGGAATGGCCGTAATTCCTTTCTGGACCTCCCCACTGACTCCCAGGCAGCACTGAGGATTGATTTAGGCTTTAAAAATACAAAAAGTACATAGGCACTCTTTTAATGACTAAGATAGCTGAGGGGTTTAGGATCTTTGATGGATCAAGGGGACTGGAATTGAATTTGAACCTTTTATTTACAAGCTTTTCAGGTTAGTTTCAATTCTATATTTTGAAATAAGATCATAAAAGGCTTCCAGGAAAAATCTGCCTCTTGAGGGATGACAAGGATGAGATTGGAATGAAATTCAGGAGGGGGCATACTAGAGAGTAATGTAACGTAATGGGTCAGCAAAGAAGTGGCAAAGGTTTTGGGGCACTTACATACTGGTCAGAGTGCCCCAGTGGCACTAGCCAGATGAAGCTAGGAAAGCTTCACTTTCTAGATGAAGCTAGAAAAGCTCTGCAAAATCCTACTCGCAGACTGCTGGCATCAATGTCATCTGCATTGCGAGGCTGTCTTTGTTTTGCAATCCTGGATGAGCACCTCTTGTCTAGGCTTCTGGAACCTTCTGACCTGGTTCCAATGTGTTCGATGCATTTGATAGCATAAGTTATGTGTTTACCTGTTTTTAGCTCTTCCCCCTTTTCTGTTTAAAGCTCTATGAAGAAGGGGCCTGCCTTGACTACTTTCATTTTCTCATGGTCAGTTCTCCTGGACGGTGCTTGGCAGGTGCTCAATAAATATTTTTTGAACTGAATGAACAATACAAATGTTTTCCTTAAGTAATGCCTTTTGAATGTTTTATATTTTTTCAAAGACCTTAGACACATCCAGATAATTTTCCTAAGGTCATAAAGTAACACATTTTCACTAAATGTAGCTCTCCATTATAATTAAAGTACTAAAAATCAACTTACATGTGTCTATTACAGACAGCACAGAACACAATATCAAATGAGTAAACCTTGGATCCACTGAAAAGGTCTTAAATTGCTAAGAGGACTTCTTCATAAAGGAGTTCCATCTGTAAGATGACTCGCCAACATGCAACCGTTTGCATGGTGACATAAGCATGGGCAATCCCTTATCCTCCGCTAGGGATACTCTATTGGCAGAACCCTGGATCTGGAACCAGAAAACATGAGTCTAGCTCTACAAATTGATTTATGAACCCAGAGAAGTTAGACAAAGTCTCTGATCTCCACATTCAACCATATTACCCATTCTGCTTGCTTTGCAGATTTGTGAAGATAAATATGTTAATGTAGACATGAGACAATACACTACAAAAGATTCTCCCTCTTATTACAATGGTTTGTGAAGTAAGCTGATCTCATGAATCCTACAGTGTCCTGGGCTTACGAGCTGAATAGCAGATTCTGGGCTTCAGGACTTTGGATTTGTTATTCAATCCACTGACTATACCCTCCTGACTCTTTCTAATCTCTCAAGGAAATGAATATGAATCCTAGGTGGAGCAATATAGGACTGTAAAAGCTTGTCCTTGGCAGGACATTTTATAACCTGTGCTATTTAACACCAAATCCCAGAGTCAGACTCAGCTTCCAGATAATTTTTGTGTACAGTGTATTGAAAGCTGCAAGGAAACCTCTAGGGACCGACTCTGGCCCCAGTTTTAGAGAGCACTGGCAGGCCTGATGCACTGTTCCCCAGCACATTTCTGTCTTCTGTCTCCTTCCAGTCTTAGGTGATGGTTCTTGCCAACATACTGAAAGACCCGGCCAGGTTTCCTTCAGTGCTGTTCAGTGTAGGTTAGAGAAGCATGGGCGTGCTCACTGACTCTATTTCTACACTAACTATTCTGACAAAAATTTAAACCTGATAGGGATTTGTCACTCCCTGGTGGCTCTTTGTCTTGGTTCATGACAGGTTTATTATTTTTGATCTACCAAACCCAGCAAGTAAAGGATGGTGTTTGATTTCATATACCAGGTACAATTGATGTTAATTATCTTCTTGAAATCAGTCCCACACTCATGAGTGATAGATCAAAATCCCCAATCACCCTGCAGTTTGGACAGTTTCTCAAACCACAATGTGCACGTATAGTGTAGCTATGCAGTGTTTATCAGGAAAAATGCTATATTTCTGCTGAGTTGTGATTTTCTGACATGTTCCATTTTAAATTAGTTGTTTATGTGTGATGGATTCATAATTCTGATGGAGCAATAGCTATAAAATTTAAAATGTATAGCCAGCCAAGGCTGGAGCCCATATATACTATTTCTCTATTTGCTCTGCTAAAACTGGTCACGTGTGCATCCTCTTCTTTGCGTTGCGGTCAGTGATGGGAAGACTTGAAGAGCAATGTCAAGCTTGAATCAGTCATGTCCCATGTCCTGGTCTTGAGAGTCAAAAAGGTTTTCACTGTTTCAAATATTTCTCTTGAAAATTCCACTCAGTTGTTTGCATCCTGTCTGGTGCATCATCCAGCTTATAAAATAGTCAGTTGTGGAGTTAGAGCTTGCCTGAAATGAAAACATAGCACCGTGTCTCCAAGCACCCACTCCTGCACACAGCGTGTATGTGTCTGCCCCATGGTCCCTGGCAGGCATGTGGCACATTGTGGAGTCCAAGCAGTCACTTTTCACTTCTCTTGTACTCTTTGAGGACCTGAGGAAAACCATGGGCCTTATCCTTTTGGGGGAGGGGGAACCCATTGTTAGGGTGATTCGTGAACTATCCACAGACCCAGCTTAAGAATTTGCATGCGGGAGCACAGATAACTAAGTCTGCATCCAGCCGCAGTGGAGCAGTATGTTCTATTGCTGTGTCATTCTCAGCGTACAGTTGGTTCCTAGGGGAGGAAGCCCCACATCTTCACCCAAGAGAAAGATCCTACTGCTTTTCACACAATCCAGCATACATTTTCACTATTATCTATTAAAATTATAATGGGCTCTCCCTGTCTTATCAGGGCTTTTTACATGGCAGTTGGAGAGGGCTGCGAAAGGTGCAGTCTTGCCGGTAAAAGTGTGGGCTTTAGGATTTGGAGCTCAGGTTTTAGTAGTGCTTGGTTCACTACTTTGTAGCTGTGTACCATGGTCACATGACTCAGCTTCTTCAGCTTCCTGGTCTTAGTCTGAAAAATTAAAATAGTGGTTCTTTGTTTTCATTTCATGGCTGGGGAGGGGAACTGTTGGTGGGAGGGTACAGGGGACAGGGCTACGAAAGCTCTTCCTAAGCCGTAGTGTTCTAGGGCTACACCCACACTCACAGGTACTGTGTTTGAGAAGCCCATGACGTGTGATGCAAGTGGAGGCATCCAGTTGTATCTGGGGCATCTGGTGGCTTCTGGGGCTCAAAGGGTGATCCTCGGCAGTACGCACAACTGAACTGACACACCTCCATGGTCCAAGGGCAGCAGTAGCAGAAATGGAATTCCTGGAGTTGAGCCTTGAGCTCACTGCTGCCAAGAGGTTCTGGGACAAGAGCCTCAGATTCTTTATAAGAAAAGCCAGCTAGCAATACATTGTTTTCCTGCTTTGCTGAGTTATTGTGAATCTCTAAGTAAAAGCCCCTATCAGCTGTGAAGATTAAGCCATATACAGTATCATCATCATCATCATCATCATCATCATCATTATATAAATGTACATGCTAATTAATGAGGTGAGCAAAAGGGAAAGGTATCATATTCCATGTTTATAGACTGACTGCCTAATTTGCTTCTTCGTTAAGTACATGGCAGAGTGCTTGGCTGCCTGGTTTTGGCTGTGAAAGATACATCTCGAAGTTACTGATCAAAATATATCCAGGAGCTCTGCTTTGGCTGTGCGGTGGAATCTTCCACTGGTGATTTGCACACTTCACATTTAGCAAAGGGAACTTTTCAAAGCCATGTTTGCTTTTCAAGAAGCTATCAATTATATTTTAGCTTCTGCAGGAACAAGTACCCATATGCTCTCTTTCAATCTTTCTTGCCTTCCCCCTTCTCCGCTCTCTCCTCACCTCCTCTTCTCCCTGCCTATTCACTTCATATGTGCAGTACAGAAGTAGCAGCTGCCCACGCACACGGATCCCGATGGGTCAAGGAGTGAGCGTATCCATAGAAACCTGAAACGAGCCAGGCAGTCTTTGCTTTCCAGCCCACATGTCTGCGGTGTGGCCAGGCTGGCTAATGAAGGAATTTTGCTCCAGTTGTGACACTTGGGAATAGACAAGACAGAAACTACAGCCTCCATCCAGACCTTGGAATGTAAAAAAAGGTGCTCGGGGGCAGTTGTAACTCATTTCTTTCTAACTGGATCCTGGAATTTTACTTCTTGCTCTGAAAACTCTAAGTGCCCAGTCAGGCAGGACATGGCCCTCACAACCGAGGCTCCAATTCATGGACCATGGGGAGGCATTCAAGATCCAAACTATAGCACCCACATCACCATCTTACCCATCAAGGTTCATGACTTTGCTGATTCCCCACTGGCTCTACCCACCCTGGACCTGGGGCTCTAACCAATCTGTGCTCCACCAAGCTTTCTTTAACCTAAGCTGGGTGCTTATTCTTTGATGCAACAATGAATCATGTATCAGGCACCAGATACTTTAGCAAGTACTGGAGGAAAATCCAAATAAATAAGATAAGATTCCTACTTCTAAAGAATTAATGGTCTAGTGGAAAAAATAGAAACATACACAGTGTAGTGGTTGATACATTGTGTCAACTTGGCCGGAGTCGGACGACTCCGGATGACTCCCC
>NDGN011389863.1:0-16654 GCA_002564285.1 Tympanoctomys barrerae
GATTTCTTTATGTTAGCCATTCTTTCTGGGGTGAGATGATATCTCAATGTGGTTTTAATTTGCTGTTTTTCTTATTCTTTTTAAAAAAAAAAAAAAAAAAGTTAAAGACTGGGTGTGGTGGCACATGCTTGTAATCCCAGTATTGGAAGCCTAAAAACAGGAGGATCACTATGAGGCCGACCTGGGTAGTGAGATCCTGTAGACCCTGTACTAAATATATTTTTAAAACTTAAAAGACAAGAAAATATTCCTAGAAAATAGAATTACTGAACCTGACTGTACAAGAAATAGCCTGAGATTATTATGTAACAAGAAATTTAACTGAATGGTAATTTAGGAATGAAAAAAACAAAACTACCTACAGAAAGTTCGTGGCTGGCTAACTTTACATCTGAACTTAACCAAACCTTACATAAGGATTATCATCAATTCTCACAATATCTTCTAAAACATAGGCAAAAAAAGAATGTTTCTCATCCTACTTTGTGAGGACAGTATTGTCCTGATATCAAAGCTAAGTAAAGATATCACAAGAAAGACATTGATTAATCAATGTCGCTTACACAAATGAACACAAAGACACTCCAGGGGGAGTTGTCCCAGGGACACAAGATTGGCTTAACATCCAGAAACCAAATAATACAATGCATTACAGCAAGAGAAAAACTAACCAAAAAGTACATTGTCATTTCAATAGATTTGCAAAGATCATATGAAGAACTTCAACAGCCTGTCATCCGAAAAATACCAATTAAGAAACTAAAAATAGAAGGGAATTTCCTCAGTTCAGTAAAGGTTGTATACTACAAAGAACTTACAGTGATACCAGATGTGATGACAAAACTCTGGCTCTGTAGATGTTTTCTACGGTCTGTGGGGCTTCCTTCTGAAGTTACTAAGATGATTCAAAGTTGGTTGCTTTTTGGTTGCACCTTCTCAGCAACAGCACTGATCATGCATTTAAGTGAGTTAATTTTATGTATGTAAAAGCTGTTAAAGAATAAAATAAATTTTAATCTTTAATAACCTTTGCTTTTCAGATTATTTTCCTTTTTTTTCTGATTCTGTGTGTTACATATGTTTGATGGTATGTTTCTTATCATTTTTTTATTTTCATTTATCTCTATCTTTGCTCTTGTAGTTAGTGTATGTCATAAATAATACAGTTAGGTATTTTTATTTTAATACTCTGACTTTGGACAGATTATTCTAATTACCATTAAAATAATTACTATATGCTTGCACTTAATTCTATCATATTAATAAACTTTTCAGTTGGCTCAATTAGTTTTGCATTCTTTGTCCCTCTTTTTAAAAAAGAATTTAAAGAAAATAAAATAGTTAATAAAATGACATTAGAAATGATACAGAATTTCACTAAACAAAGTGATAGGAATTCAACGATTGTTCTATTGCATATCATTGTCTTCAAATTAGTTGTTCAGATTACCAGACCTAGACACACAAAGCTGATCAAAAAGTGCAGGAACAACAGAGAAAGAAAGAGGGAATGGAAAAACTGTATGCATATACACAGGATGGCTTGGTTCTGCTGATTTCTACTGGTCTACTGATAGGAACACTCCCTCCTTTTTTAGCCTTTTTTGAATAAAATTGTTTCATTTTGGTTTCATCACTAAAATACTAGTTATACTTTTTAATAATTTTGAGTGGCCGCCCTTAGAGATTGCAGTGAAACTTAATTCAATACCTTGTGCAGAGAGCACTTGCAGTCCTGGCTCTCGGGCTTGCTGCTGCGCTGTGCTTGCCCACGTTTGGTAGCCCCGTGAGTCATCGTTGCCACAGCGGACACAGGCAATCTGACTTCAGAGCTGCCTTCACCTTTGTTCCTTTAGAGCTCCTTATTCCTTTCCGCAATTATACACTTCTACCTGGGAATGTCTTTAGCCTGAAGGGTTTTCTGTGATTTTTTTTTTCTACAGAAAATGTCTGTTAGTGAAGAATTGTTTGGTTTTTCAGAGAAAGAAAATCTATTTCATTTTCATTTTGTAAGACTATAGTTACAAAGCAGTAGTTTGAATTTTCAGCTCTTTGCCTCTGCAATTCCTTACTTTCTTTTGAAATTTTCCTTCTCTCTTCAGTTGATGTTACTATTGTTCTTCTGAAAATAGCCTGCTTTTCCTCCTACTTGACATCGGGGATTTCTCTTCCACGTGCCTTTCACTCGTTTGCTGGTTACTTGTGGAGGCGCTATTTTTGTATTTTTCTGATTATGCTTTGCTAGACTTCCTGACTGTGTAGATTTGTGCTTTTCACCAACTTTGTAATCTTCCTGATCATTGGTGCTTCAAATATTACCTCTTACCACTCTTTAATTTCTCTCCTCCTTACAATTAATCACGTATTAGCTGCATCTCACATGCTGCAGTATTACAATTAATTTTGAAAAACCTTAGTTCTCTACTTTAATTGAAACAATTCTGAATTAGCTAATTTTTTCTTTACTTCTCAGTTTGATTAGTTGTGATATTTTAAAATTCTAGAATACCCATCTGGTTTCATTCTTTAGATTCTACTTCTTTTCTACCTCTTCATCCATTTGTCTTTCTTTTCTTTATTTCTTTATTACATTAATAATAATAGTCTGGGTTTTTCAAGGTAAACAGTAACAGAATACAGGACACTTAATTATAACCTCATTTTATAATAGCCACCCAGACTCATGTACAACGAGAGTACAGGAAATCTGTCCACACAGTAGACTAGAGAATCCAGCTGAAGGCCTGGACACCATGGCAACGTCCCACGAGTCCAGCTGAAGGCCCAGACCCCGTAACAATGTCCCCCATGAGGCCAGCTGGAGGCCAGGAGCCCACGACAGCATTGCATGCGGGCATCCTTCTCAGATGCGCACTGGAAAGGCCCCAAGGTCAATGGTGAACGCCGGAAAGTCTGTGGCAGCGGGCTGAAGGGGCTGTGCTAGCCGCTGAGGGATCTGCATTGGAGCCAGGAAACGACGACAAGCGTCCCCCGAAAGTACCGCAGCCACCCTCAGTGACAGTGATGCCCTGAGCTCCTCCAACAATGAGGACAGCGTGTTTATATCAGGAAGGTGCATGCGACAAGCTTCTCCAGGAGGCTGAACAGTGCACCACCAGAACCAGAGCTCCCCCGAAGTTGACCGGAGCCAACCTCCGTGGCAAGAGCATGCCAAGCGCCACCAGGAAAACCGACAGCTCCCTACAGCTTCGCTGACTCTTCTCAGTCCTACCTCGTGTGCCGCTGGCAACAATTCTCAGGTGGGCCTCCCACACCCAGCACCCTGCTAGTTCACTTCATCTGGGAGTTACAAGTCGACACCTGTTGTCAATCCACCACAATCATAGTTTCAAAATTGTTACCTACTTCAACATTTGAAAAATCTAGAGATCAACTGCCTTTGACTAACAGCTTTGCTTTCATCTCCATGTGTCTAATAATTTTTTATTGTCTGTCAAATAGTGTACCAGACCAGTGTACTGAGCTGTGGTGTGGTGTGTCTTACTAGAAATCATGCCCTTCCACAGGATCTCCCAGTAGTGTAGAGTAATAAGAGACCTTGGTCAAACCTGTCAGATGGGACAGTCAGGTGCTCCCACAATTACAAAAACACCAATGCACGAGGGGGGTCTTTCAGAGAGTTGGGACCGATTCTTGCCAGTCTGAGGTTGGTTAAGAAATCTCGGGGATGCATCATGTCTGAAGTAGCTCCTAAACAACCCATACACTGATCCTCCCAGATACCAGTTCTCCAGGGCACTAGGGGGTCCCCGCTTTCTCTATCAGTCCTGTGGGAGCAAGGACCCCAAGCTGCGCCAGAGGCTCCCACAGGACGTCCTTACAGGCCAAGATGCTACTGCTGTTAATATTCCTTGTCTCTCAGGTTCGCTGGAGCGGAGGGCAATTGAAGGAGGCCCCTGTTCCAAAGACCAGAGTGAGCCCTGGTCTTCGGTCAGGAGCTTTCAGACTCCTTTTATTGGAGGTGGTTTCTGGCTGTCAGCCTTAACCACAGGCATGATCCCCTGCCTTGCCTGGTGCTCATTCAGAAGGATGCTGTAAAGAGTTCCCCTCGTCAGGTCCCTTTTCCTGAGCATCAGCCTCTTCCCTCATCGAGTAATGTGCCCATTGAAGAGATGGCTCCAGCTGTCCTGGTTCTTGAGTGAGGGTGCCCATGCAGTGGCCACTGGGTCACCATGGCAGCGAGCCAGCCTGACGTGGGCATCCCGACACCAACACCGAGCAGCTTCTGGACTGACTTCCGGCTTCTTCCCCTGGCTTACTGTGAACTTCCTCTTTTGTTCTCCAGCGGGCACAGAGCCTTGCCCAGTCAGCGCCTGTTAAGACCTTGCCCAGCGAGCTCCACTCTCCACCCAGCCCACTGAATCCTTTGCTGGCCTGCTTCCTCACCCCGGGGCCTCGCTTGTCTTCAGCAGGCCTCCTTCACTGAGCAGTGAAGGACTTCTTCACTTTTCTCCCACGTCTCTTTCGTGCCAGAGGAAGGAAACTTGTAGTGAGAAGCCATAAGGCTCAGACTTTCCTCTACCTCTCTGGAGATACCAGGATGACTCCTTGGCAGGGGTCGCTGGCTGCTCTGTGCATTTGAGTGTTCCCTGAAAACTTTTGAGACAAGGGGAGGAGTTGGCCCTGAGGCCTGACATGGTGCTGCCGGCATGCATGCGACATAGCGACACAGCGGCTCCCTCTGTCTGCTGCAGGGCTGGGCTCAAAGCACAAGTCAGGAATCTGATTTGTGCTGCACAGCTCTGAGATTGCCTGGGCCACTCAATAGACAGTATGCAGTTCTGTGGAAATAAGTATCCAGCTATATTTTGGGAATATGCAAAAGGAGGGAATGAGGATACAGGTCACACTGTCTGTTCTAATATCTTGTCTGACCCATTCTGACAATTTCATGGAACAAAAATTCTAATTTGAGCATTATCTAAAATTGGTCTTGCACCACTAAGCTTTTTCTTTGCCCTCTATATTCCAAAATCACTTGCAAATTTTAGAAACCTCACACAACTTCCTGGCCATACCCCACACAATGCTGGGCATATGGAGGAGGGCAGCTTCACTCCATTGTACCTACACCAGGAGTATTTAGGTCTCAAAGGCACCAAGACAGGAACTGGGAGGGGCCTTGGAACTGGGATCTAAAGCAGCCTCAGAAGGGGGACACCTGGTGAGGAGGGCAGGGGTTCCGGGAAGTTCTGCAGACAGGCAGGATGCGGGGTGGGACTTTCCATGTTGCAAACCACAAGAATGGCAGTGGCAGCTGGGAGCCCATGCTAACAACACCTGACATCACAGAAGCGATGGAGCGTGCAGTCACCTTGGCCAACTTGGTCCTGTGTAAGATGAAGAGACAGAAGCAGGAGGAGAAAGGGCTTTCCATCCAGACCACTGTTCTGGACAACCCATGGGCATGCGTGTGCCCCACAGAGGGAGGCAGGAAACACCCTCCCTCTCCAGGCAATGCTTCATGTCCGAGCGGGCTGTTCAGGAAGGAGCCAAGCACACAGCAGCGGCCTCCTCGTTCAGATAACTGCATACAGCCCTCCATGCTGCTGTCCCTGGCCCTGAACTGGCTCCAGGACAGCCTTCTCCTGCATTGCTACCTTGCCCAGGGGGTGCCGTGGGCCTTGTGTCAGAGTCACAACCCTGAGGACCCTCCTGGTACTGGACAGTTACAGAGCTGCTGCAGCAGAGGGCTCGCAGCCATGTCAGATATGAGAAGGAGGGGCCTCACTGATCATTCTTGGATCTTCTGTGGCTTTTAAGGACACATTGGAAGGTGAGTAGAGAGGGAGGAACCAAAGAAGCCCTGGTGTCCCCTCAGCCCTGTGTCGAGAGCCTAAATCGTGAGATACAGTACACAACTGAACAAAATTTCTAGGAGTCATAAAAACTGACAGTTCCTAGAATGGCACAGGGTTGAAGCCTTTCGAGTCCACCTCAAAGATAACCAGGGATGCATCTGAGTGTGTGAGCGCATGTGTAAGCCTGTGTGTGAGTGCATATGTGATGTGTGTTTGAACATGTGCACGCATGCACGCACATGTGAGGCTATGAAGGGGGTGTGTGCCAATCCAGGCGTGTGAGGGCACGCGCATGCACGGGGTGGATGAGCCCGGGGCTGCTCCTCAGCTCAGGAAACTGCGCCTGAGCATGGCTCTCGGTATCACTGAGCCCTGGCGGAAACTTTAGCACTACAGGTGGCATCGCCTCTACTCTGCACTCTCAGAGCCTGGCAGGTGGGAGCAGAGAGGGCAGGGATCAGAAGTCAGGGCGCAGGGCTCAGCCCAGCCCACAGGGGTCACCTTCAGGCTGTCCTGCAGGAAGTGCTGTGTGCAGGACTTCTTGAAGGCCTGTGTGAGACGGAGGGTCTCAGAGGTGGTGGAGGGGTCCTTGAGAGTATCTGGGGATACAGACAGGCTCAGCAGGCCTTGCCCACAGGAGCCCCACACTGGCATCCGGGTGCAAGACTCTAACAGGATAGCCACCACTGAGCTGAACATATAAAGGGCAGCCCTGGACTTGGCGTGGGGAGGAGGCCAGGACACTTGACTAGGGCCCCTGGGAGGGATAGTGGGCTGGGTGGAGACACAGCTGGACGCCACTCCCTGGCTGGAGCAGTGAGCGCTTGGCACTACTGGGTGCTGAGTGCAGAGCCTCTGGGGTATGTCCAGTCTGCAGGAGTAGGGCCCTGGGCCTGAGGCTCTTTCTTAGCTACAAAAGAGAGCCATTGCCCCTCTGAGAGGAGAAGGTGACTCAAGGTGGAGACGGAAGGTGAGAGGCTTCTCCATGAAGCTGATGGACACATTTCAGGGTAAATTTACCCTGTGATTGTATTTTATTTCAGAGCCATTAGGATAATATTGCTATTCTTTCCATGTCAGCGATCTTGCTGCCTATTTGCATGTCCTGTGAGTATCTCCTCTCTGAGGAGACAGGCCATGTCCACAGTAATATTTCCATAAGGGTGCTCACACAGCCATCTGTCAAGGTCAAACCATCAGCCTCCCTCCCTGCCTCCCGTTTATGGGCCCTCTTTGGGCAGGAGTGCCATCCTGAGGACAGCTGTGTCGGGGGTGCACAGGCCTGCCTTGGACAGACCCAGCTCACCCCCTGTGGGAGGAGAGGCCCCGGTCTGCCCAGAGCACCCTCAGCAACCGGTCACTGGAGCTGAGCTTGCCCCGGTGCTCATTGCAGCAGAATGGCAGTGTGGAGCACTGAGCCTTGGTCTCCTCTGGGATGTGACCTGTCCTGAGGGTCGTCATAGGATGCAGCCATCTAAAGGTGATATGATGTCTAAAAAATAAAGCACAGCGCATATGCCACCTGTCCACAGGCCACACAGCTGCTCCAGCATGCCTGTCTGCGTGGGAATCCCAACTTGGCCAGAACTGCTTGTGTGCTCTGTATTTGTGCCTCCCTCACCCCTTGGAAAATGCACTGTGCTGCCTGGGCCCTTCCAGGGAGGGCACCCTGGGCCCTGGGAAGAGAGGTCAGTCCCCAGCTGCCAGTCCCTGGGTCACCTTGAGGTCACGAACGTGCCCAGGCAGCCCAGGGAAGTATGAGCTTGCATCTCGGGACAGACAGCAGCTCTGAGGGCCTGCTCCCACACCCGGCTCAGTCGGGTCAGCCGTGGCTTTGCTGGGCTTGCATGCTCAGAGCTCCTCAGCTCAGTCCTCCTCTTGCTCTGCCCCACAGGCATGTATCCGCAATGGTTTATACTCCAAACTCTAACCCCATGGCTCCCACAGAAGTCCCGAGATAACAGCAGCGAACACAGTGAGGCGTCCGAGTACATGGCTATGGTAAGAGGAGCAGGATGCCCAAGACTCTGGAGCAGGCCCAGGACATGGTTATTATCACCATTATCAATTATTGCCCTTGCCGTTGTCACCATGACTTGGAGGGAGCCACCTCCCTGCCCTGTCCTCCGGCGGCTCCCAGTGTCCGTAGCAGTCTCAAGTGCGGTCTCCAAGTCCATCCTGCCTGGTGTATTACAGAATCATCAGACAGAGTTCTGCTGGCGCTTTCTGGGTCCTTCGCAGGCCAAAGCCCCCCACCGCATGCCAGGCCCTCTCCTCAGGCTTCAGGTCTCAGGGAGGCCCCATACAGTACACACTATTGTCCCCACTCCACTGGTAAGCAGCCTGGGGCTCAGGAAGGATAAGGGTCACTCCCAAATTCCAGTGGGACCTAAAGCTTCTGCCACATGCCCTGCAGCAAGGAGGGGTCCCCAAGGAGGCGGGGGAGGTTTCTGTGACAGGAGCGGCCAGGGCTCCCACCCAGACAGCAGGCTTCAGGCTGCTCTGAGCTCCTTCTCAGAATCTGGTAAGCTCCGGGCTACCTCAATGTTAAAATGAGAGAAATGCAAAGTCAATAACCAATTTCTCTTCTCATTACAGTTCCTGCTCAGTCTTCTGAGGTTTTCTTGATCTGTGTTTATAATCCATCACCACCTCTTGAATGGCCCTGGTCATTCAGGGGAAGGGGATCGATACCTTGCAGGATGTGGGCAGGTGTGATGGCTCAGCTGAGTGGAAAGGACACAGGAGGAGGGAGGACAAAGCCAGGTCTGCGTGGGGAGCTGGGCCTGAGCTGGAGGCTTCTTCTGCTCTTTCATCTTCGGTCCTGGGGAACACGCACAAGGGTCAGAAGCAGAGCCTATGGTGACTTGGCATTTGAGCTCCTGGTCTTCTGGGCAGAGCAGGCTTCTCGGCCCCTCAGGGGGCTGTGCTCCAAAGGCGTGTCTAGATGGACTGGCACTTGCCTTGGAAAACTGGCTTCTCTTGATCCAGATTCAAGTACAGATCGATCCAATTCTGGCCTCTGAATATTTGTCTCATCTGGCGTCACAAATATAAATGGAATCTAGTAGCACGATCCCTTGTACCTGCTGGTTCATTTAGCCTAACGTCTTAGGTCTGACTACTTTGTGGCATCTATTGCTACTTTGATCCTTTTTGGTGCCAAACAGTATTTCTAGGGTCAGTTGCATGCTCTGTGTTCTTTAATAGTGGAATTTTAGATTAGTTTTAGATTTACAAATCTTCCTCCTTTTAAAACTTACCTGTTGACCAATTGTTCAGGCTAACAACCGAGCACGTTGTTCGGAGTGACAACCTGCAGCTGCGACTTACAGTCCATCTTTTTTGTACAGTTCTGTACATCTTATTTAGAAAGACGCACTGTCTTTTTGTTGTTTCCTCATGTACTCCACCTTGTCGTGCAGCACAGTGGCTACTGCTGATTGCGCAGCACAGCACAGCGCTTAGTTTTGGGTCCTACTGCACATCGTAGTGCTGCATGCAAATGTCAGCCAATGAAAGCAAAGTCCTTGCGATGGGGTTTCCTTTTACCACGTCTTTATTCTGAATACTGAAGTGCACGTGCCATCCACACGTACTCATTTAGCAGCCAATTCAGTTAATGATGTAGCTGCAGGAACAGAACTCTGTCATTAAATGAGGAATGTCTATCTAGAAAATTTGAAAGACATTACGGAGAATTTCCATATACCGCACACCTAGCCCCTCTTACTTGGCAGGTTGATATGCATTTGTCACAACTGGTAGATCAATATTAATACACTACTATAAAGTAAAATCTATATTTTTTCACCTCTCTTGTTTTTTCTAATGTCATTGTTTGGTTCCAGATCAAGGATGGCACTGTACATAGTGCATACGTTTTAGTCTCGTGGCCTGGCAGACTCCTCTTGGCTGTTTGCCTCTCAGAGTTCCCTTGGTTTGGATGAGTCTGGTTTGGAGACTCCGATCGCCGTGTTAACCTGCTTGTCAGGTTTCCAGCATGCAGTTTCTCACCCCTTCTTGGCACTGAGCTCTTCAACAGAGAGGTGCTGCACTAAGTATGCACAGCTCACAAGCACGTGGTAGCTGGTTTTCTCCGGAGGGTAGAATAGTACTATAAATCATTTGGAATTGTTTTGCATGGAATATCTGTCTCTTCCCTTTATTTGTTTGTTTAAAAAGTTCACAGGTGTTAACTGAAAGGAGGCCTCACTTCCTTGGACAATAGAATTAGCTATTGTTATAGCTTGTATCTTGATGTCCCCTCAAAGAGACATGCACTCATAGATAAGGCTTCTCAGAGGTGGCTAAACCTAGCACGAGTGACACTGGGATGCACCCACTGAATGGCTTAGCACAGTTCTGGATAGTGGGAAGGCCCATCCTGGGTGGCACCAACCAAATAGCTTGTAACCTGGGGGGGGGGCGGAAGTAAGCTGCTGCTGCGGCTTGCTGCCAGCTGCCTTCTGCCTGCCACATATGGACTCTTTCCTCTCTTATGGCCCTTTGCCTTAGAGCTAGCCAACTTGGACTGAGACTTCTGTGAACTGCGACAGGAAACAAACATTTCTCCTTCAACTTCTGGGTGCTGGGTTTTGAATCTCAGTGACAAGGAAAGTAATTAAGACAGATATCAAATCTAGGAATAAGATACGCTTCTTGATACTAGGTTGCCATTGCCTCTGGGGCCTCCCAACAGTCAGAGAAAGAAATACATTTGTGTATACTGATGTACACACACACACTCCTCCATATAAATCTGCACCTATCTTCCTAAACATGAATTCATGAATTCAGTATTTTCAACTTTAGCCCAGCACCAAACATATTGGTATAGCCTCCTTCTCAAACTTGCTTCTAAGCCCCACTCTGTCAGTGAGAAATCTGTCCCTCTGCCATACACCGTGAATTTATTTATTTATTTATTTATTGAGGAACCAGGGATTGAACTCAGACCCTTGTGCTTGCCAGGGAAGCGCTTGTTCCACTGAGCCATCTTCCCATCCCTTCATGAATTTATTTAATTGTTCAACTTTAGTATGTTCTGAAATTTCAGTACATCCTGGTGGCTTCGCTATGGTTAATACACATTCTCATAAAAGCAGTTTTATCACATGGCCTGAACTACTTCATCATGATTACTTTTTGTTTGTTTGATTTTTATTTCATATGAAAATAAAAAAATTCCATAAGCAAATGATTAAACAAAATGCTATATACCATTATCTCAGAGTTTAAGCCATAGACATAAGAGATTCTCTCTTACAAAGAAAAAACAGGTAATAGCATGAAACTTTCTTTTCAATGAACGAAGAGAAAAGTTTCTTTTTCCTTTAATCTTCTATACTTAATGCATTTCCAAAGTAATTTAAATTGTGACTTTTGGGCCAATGAGATAGCTCAGTGGTCTAAAGCACATGCTTAGGTAAGCTTAGGCAACCAACAGGGACTGGGGTTCGATCCACGGCACCACGTGCCACGCCAGCGCAGGCTGAGCCAGTGAGAAAAATAAATAAATAGACAGATTGTGACTTCCTAACTATTCCCCACCTCCCTTCCTGTTTCAGGCATTTAGTACAGCTGGACCATTTTGTGAGTCTGCAAGCTCCGTAGTTGCTCAGTCTCTTAAGTGATCCTCTTAGTTTGCATTCACTAAGGTGCTGTAAAGGTCTAGATTTCCCGAGTGCATCCTGTTACGCATTCGCTGTTTTCATATCAGAATAGTTTCGCTGCCCTGCACGGCTCTGGGTGGTAAAGGCTTCGCCTTTCCCAGGGTGATGTGTGTCCTGCTCTTTCATTACTCACCGAGGATAACTTCCAAGACCTGAAGCCCTGTGTAGAGCCGAGCTTTACATCTGCCACATTAGTCGTACCCAGATGCTCCTCAGCTTACGAGGTCACCTCCTGGCAAAGCCAATATGAACTTAAAATATCCCACGTCAAAGTACCTTTCAGTGTATCAAGCCTACTGCCAACTCTAACTTAGCAGTGTAGCACATTTCACAGTGCTGGTCGTTCACACTGCGCAGGGCTCCGTTTGCATGAAATCCAGGATGGGGGCCGGGGAGATGGCTCAGTGGAATACACGCTTCCCTGCAATCAAGGATGGGGCAGGGCAACCTACAGCTGTACTGGATGGGTCAGAGGGAACATCACCGTGTGTAGCTAAAACCTGAAAAGAGGATTCTAACTGCAGCAGGAGCTGAGGATGGAGCACAGTGGCAGAGTGCTCTGAGTACAGTAATAACAATAGCAATTATACTGTTTGATTCCAAGCATGCTAACAGTATAATAGTGATAAAATAATAAAATAATAAATAAATAAAATGCATATGCATAAGCAATGAATCTAGAATTACTAAACTATTTTTAAAATGTAAAGCCAATTTGGTATAAGATTTACTATAAAGATCAAAACAGTGCTAAGCTGGTACTATGGTGTACACCTGCAATCCCAGCACTCCCTGAGGGTGAGGTGTCATAAACTGAAGCCCAACCTGGATAGTCTAATGACTTAATGCCTCTATTACTTCTCTCTCATTGCTGGGACATAATACCTGACACCCAAAATTAGGGAAGGAAAGGCTTATTTTGCTCAATTTGTAGAGGTCTCAGCTCATACTCAGCTGGCTGCAAGGCACAGTGCCACATGGCAGAGGGCAGCCGTTCATGGCACAGGAAGACAGCAAAATAGCAAGAGCCAAAGGGAGGAACAGCAGCAACAATGGCTACAGAGAGCAAGTCTGTCTCCCTTATGTTGCATTCAGGCTGTCCACGCCAGGCCAGCTGTAGCACTCACACCCATAATCCCAGTAGCACTTACTCCCATAATCCCAGCAGCACTCACACCCATAACCCCAGCACTGGATCATGAATTAATCACACTCCTGAAGTACCCTCATACCTACCTGAAGCTTTAGGGGGACAACTAGACATAAACCATAACACTCAGCAAGAGCCTATCTCAAAACAAAGTAACAAAACAACGAAGCAAAAGCCAATGTAGTCCTGGTATTGGCACGAGGACAGGTGCTAAAACCTAATAGGAAGAGAGAATAGGCTTACAAGTGAGTAGTCAGTTGATTTTTGATCAAGTAGCCAATGAAGACAATAACAATGTTACAAAATTATGCCATAATTACTACTCACACACATAGGGAATACTAACACAATATATGTAAAACAAAATTGAAATGTATTAGAGATCTGGCATCAATGTTAGATGTATAAATCTTCTGAAATAAAGTGTAGAGTACCTGGGACCTTAGGACACTAGAGTTAGGAAAACATTTCTTAGAAGACATACAAGTACATTAATCATACACCAAGGGGGGGGGGGAGAGACAGACAGAGACACAGAGACACAAAGACAGAGACAGAGAGACAGAGAGGACAGAGAGACAGAGACAGAGAAACTTTTATTAAATATATCACTTGTCAAAGGGTATTTATTATGAATAAATGGGCTAGTGACATTTGACACACACATGAGCTTCATTCCTATCTACAGTTCAATAATTGTACTATGTGAAAAGCCTCAGTGCAGTACAGGCAAATGTCTTCTTCACAAAAGAAGATAGTACTAGTAAGCCAAGGAACTTACCTGGGGCACCTTTTACTAGGGTAATGCAAAATAAAACTACAATGGATACTGACTCTAACGAATTAAAATCACTAAATTAAGGGCTAATTATACCAAACATTCTCAAGGGCACGAGGGCAGCTGCACCTTTCACATGGAACTGAGGGAGTATTAAAGGAAACACCCGTTTGGTAAACACCTTGGCAGTTTTATATAGTGCCAAGCACACATTTGACAAGAAAATTCTACTGCAAGCTGTCAATATTTACCAAGGAAATTTAAAACGTATATTTGCAAAAGGAATTGTGCAAAAACTATTTATAGAGGCCTTATTAAAAAAAACACCAAAATATTCATGAACTGAATTATGAATTATGAATCGTGGGACAGCACAGTCACAGACCACAGACCACAGTGGGAAGCACAGGCTACTGATGTGCACAGCGGCACCGCTGGCCCTGAGATAACGCTGCGTGAAATGCACAAGACACGAAATATGTCCTACATACTCCATTTATGGAAGCAGAAGAATAATCAAACTTCAAAATATTGGTTGCTCATTGAGAGGGGGTGAGAGCCACACGCTTGGGGTCTTATGGGCACACGCGATCACCAGAATCCGTTAATAGCCAAGATAAACTGTGACCTGAATAGAGCACAGTGTAGCGCTAAAGAAGCAGCATCGCCAAGGGTTGGCCATTAAGTTCTTGCTGATCAAGACAAAGTGCCACGCTCGGTAACTTCGGGTGGTGTAGTTCGGTCGTTCCCGTTCAGGATGCTGCCTGAGATACTGCTTGCTGACAGGGACTGGGCACGAGCTAAATCACTCTGATGCTCCTTCAGATATAATCAGTTGTCATCTCACAAAATAATGAATCCGCCAGCCCAGAGAATCCCAGGAGGTCTCCACAGACTCGACCTCTCGAATTTCACTTCTAACCTTTGCTCACCCTTGAAGTATTTCAATCCCTGGCAGCTCTCCTCATTAGCCTCCCGCACACAGAGCAAAGCACAAACACCGAGGCCAGTGCTGCCGGGGGCGCCAAGGAGCCAGGAGAGAGGAGGGCTGGGCGAGCCAGCGCAGAGGGAAGAGCAGGGAGAAACGGGCGGTCGGAGGCGAGCAGGAGGGCCTTCCTAGGAGGAGGCAAGATGTAGCAGCGCGTGAAGCTTCCACACACACGCAGCCTGCTCTGGCCAAGCTAGTGAGCCAACCAGTTACATGCGAGCCCAGGAAACGTCAGGGCCGCAGCCTGGCTGAGGCGCCCAGTGCGGTCTCCCCCGCTCACCCTCTGTGCGCTAACGCTAATAGCATACTTCTGACCGTGGTGCGAATCCGTGTGTTCAGATGAGTCTTCATTCCAGGCAGTGCTGCAAGTTAGGTTAGGAGCCCGAGGCGTCAGGACCCCAGTGCGAGGCGAGGCTGCTGGCCCAGTGAGCAGGCTGCGGAGAGGCCCCCTTCCCAGCGTGCAGGGGCACCGCGTTCCGGACATTTCACTCATCCTGCAAATGTGGAATGTTATGCTTCCTCACAACAGCACTGCTATGGGCAAGGGGTTAGCTTGGTGGTGCAGCTTTTGCCTAGCATAGGCAGAGCCCTAGATTCATCCCCAGTGCCTAATTAATTAATTAATTAATTAAAACTGTTATGGTAGAACTATGTATAGTTTAATTTTCTATGAATATAAGTTTGTGAAGACTAAGGAGAACTAATTTTTCTGTTTAATTTTAGTTTTTTATTTTGGAGTAATATGTTTCATAAAAGACTCATTTGTCCGAAACAATTTTGTTAATGCTTTATCAGAATACCCCATGTTACAGTCACCTAAGCCTCACACTGTTCGAAGCTCCTCTCTCCTCAGTTCCCAGGAAAGTGAGTGTAGCCAACAGCACCTGCCTGCAGCTGGACTACTCCACGGTGTCTCCATGGCTACAAGATCCTGGTGGGAATAGATCAGACTCATAGTGATCCGCCTGTTTACAGCCTCCCAAGAGCTGGGATTACAGGTGTGCACCACCACGCCCAGTCTCAATTGCTGTCTCAGGGTGGCCCGGGGGGGGGGGGGCAAGGCTGACAGGGCAGGCCCGGGGATTGAACCCTGGCCCCTGTGCCTGCTTGCAGGCACTTTAGTCTGCTGAGCTATTTGGAGTGCTGTCTCTAAGTGGTGCAGGATACCATTTCAGCTTGCCCCTAACGGGCACAACTATGGGAAGAACACTCCAGGAATGCCTCATTCTAAATTTTTAATATTGGCTCTTGGGTGTGTGGGAAGACCCAGTAAAGGAAGAGAATGGCCCCATTGCATAGCCTGTTGGCTGTAACCAAAACAGAGCTATTTCTCCACACCTAGGTGACTTTGCAACTGTCAAGCCACGAAGCCCTGCAGCTCTGTGCCCCTCTGGGCAGCATGAAGGTGGAAAAGGGAGCTGAATGGCTGAGAAGCATGCTCTGCTGCAGTTCCCAGCTCTGTGCTGCCCTGCTATCTGGAAAACTCACTCTCCCTGAGATGCTGTGAGTACATAGACACTCAGTTACAACCAAAATTCAAGCCCTTTCCCCAAGAGGAGCAGGAGCCAAGAGTGGTGCTGGGCTGCAGTCCACCATCTGGGTTCGGCCTGCACCTTTGCACCAAGGATAACTCTGCCAGAGACCTGCGACCCATGTCTGAATTCAGACAGTCAGGGCGAGATCCATGCATAATGATCTGCTGGCAGGGCAGGCCCAGGGATTCAACCCCGGCCTCTGCGCCTGCTTGCAGGTGCATTAGTCCACTGAGCTATTTGGCCGGCTCTTGGACTGCTCTCTGTAAGTGGTGCAGGATACCATGTCATCTTGCCCAGAACTAGAAGCCGAGAACTAGAGATGTTCATCAGTGAGCTTGGAAACCAGTTCCCCCCTGCTCAGCTAGGCGCCGCTGTTCATCTGATCCCGTCTTTCTTGAGTTTTCAGGTTTAAGGTAAAAAGAATATAATTTCTCTTTCCTCATGAGTATTTACCTTTGAATAGATTATTTAATCAAGAAGACTCCAGGTTCTCTAATGCAAGGAAAGTAAAACACGAGTCATTAAGGCCATGTGCTCTGGCATTTCCAAGTGCCTGAACTGACTGAGACAACAGTCATACTTATCTGACTGATGCTTATGCTTTTGGTTTTTGGTTTTTATTTACTTATTTATTTATTTTGCGCTCGTGTGTGTGTGTGTGTGTGTGTGTGTGTGTGTGGCCAGCTCAGCCCACCAGGGGGCGGGG
>NDGN011389866.1:0-46719 GCA_002564285.1 Tympanoctomys barrerae
GAAGAGTGTTGAGCCTCAGTTCTTAGGCCTGAGTGCTCACTTCTGAGCCATGCCCTTCAGTATGCCAGATGCCACCTGCTGCAGCCTGTGTTAGGGTTCTTCCAGGGATGCACCTGCCACTTCTGGTCACCTAGTTCCCTCTCCTTTCTGCCTAGGAGGCACTAGGAGGGTTAGGAGCTGCTAGGCATGCCACTGAGCTGAAATCGTCCTACCTCCCTGCTGTGGGACTGAGCACCCCAGAGGATTTTGTCATCCGATGTTGTAGCCACCAGCCACATGCAGCCACCGAGCGCTTGAAACAGGACTGGTCCACATGGGAAGGAGCTGGAATGTGCCCGGATTGTAGAGACTTAAAGGAAAAGGGATTGAAAGAGACTACTCAGGTCATAGTGTGATTACCAATTGTATTCCACTTGTTCTTGTCACTTTTTTTTTTTTTTTTAGTCAGGGCCTTGGTGTGTAGTTCATGCTGGCTTTGAACTCACTGTGTAGCCCAGGCTGACTTCAAACTCATGGCATCTTCCTGACTCAGCCTTCTGAGTGCTCATATTCCATGTGTGTGCCACCATGCCAGGGTTAATTTTCTGACTATGGTGACTGGGAAGTTTCAAATCATAGATGAAGCTAGTGTGATGGTCCTGTTGTACATGCTGGTCTACAGGAAATGCTGCCAGGCTGAGGTTGCAACCATCCTTAACTCCAGGTCCCAGGACGGGTCTAGCTCTCCTGTGGGCCTGGCTGCTGCAGAGATGAGGATGGGAGAGGAAAACCCACATTCCTGAGCTGGGCACTTTCCCTGTCTTTGGCTTCAGGTGCATGACAACTCTGAAGACACAAACTGCCATCTGCCCATTCTATAGACTCAGAGATGGAGGGTTCTTGGGATGAATCAACTTGTCAAAGTCACAGACTCTCTCTACCCCAGTTGCTGGCCTGAGGTCTTCCTTCAGGGGTATGCTGAGGGTACGCTGCAGTGTGGGCACCTCTGAGGGCATCCTGCCTTGGTGTCCAAACAGAACCCCCTGCATGGTTCCCTGAGGAAGAGTGTTGAGCCTCAGTTCTTAGGCCTGAGTGCTCACTTCTGAGCCATGCCCTTCAGTATCAAGGCAGATTCTGCATTGAGAGGTTGTCACACCCTATCCACAACCCTTTATCTGCTAGGTCTCCAATAGACACAGCATGAAGGGAAGACACAAGCAATCCTGACACACAGTAGGTCTCCAATTGGTACAATATAAGGGCTAACCCTCTACTGTAGCCTTGGCACACAGTAGATCATCAAGCAGCATGGTATGAAGAGACAACCTTTGACCACAGCTCTGGCACACAGTGGGTCATCAAGTAGCATGGTCTGGAAGGACAACCTGTAACCACAGCCCTGGAACACAGTAGGTTGGCAAGTGGGATGGTATGAAGAAATAACCTTTGACCATGACCCTGGGACAGAGTAGGTTTTCCATTGATGCAACACAAAAGAATGGGGCGAGGGCTGTGCTCCAACTTGGAAGCGACTCTTCATTAAATCTCCTTTGAGGATAGCGCTCGGGCTCTTAGCATAGCTGGTGGGGACCCAGGCACTGCCACAGGTGAGTGCTGAGCTCATCCTGGGCACTCTTGCTAGGGCTGGCTGGCGTGCCCAGCATGGACCCTTCCAGGGCGCTCATCTCTGGAGGAGGCAGCAGAGCCCAGAAGGAGACGATGGAGTTCAGGACAGCAGTGCTGCTTGCACTTACACAGAGAGGATCAGAAGTTTTAAGGCTTCTTATAATTTTTTTTTTTAAAGGCAGGAGGTGTTCCTGCTCAGCAAAGGCCTACTTTCACCGCACACATTTTCTGATGGAGGACCACATCCCATAAGAAGCCTTTGCCGAACAGGAAGGGTCATGACTTTTGTAGCAAAATCATGTTATCGTAGGCCACAGAGATGGTTGGCCCCTCTGTGCAGCGATGACCCCTAATCTAGGGCCCGCCTTGTCTCTGGCATGCTGCCCATGTGCGCACAGTCCACCCCTTCTGCCTCCACGTGCAGAAGGCAGTGGTCCAGCCTGGGATGCCGGGGGCTGAGTGCTGTGATGCCCTGTGTGTCTGCACAGCTCACAGGGGCCTCTAGATGACAGGGTTCAGCTGGTGTGTTCTTCCTGTTCTCATTTCCAGGAGACAATGGTGTCCCTCATGCTGAACTATCCCTGAGCTTGGATACTAAGCCCAGCAGGGTCAGGATCACTAAGCAGGCAGCCAGGTCCCCTTCTGGGCATCCATGACAGCTCAGCCCCTTGGTCACATCTACGGGTCCTGCTCACCTTTTGGGTTTTCTGGGGGCTTCCTGACACTGTCCTACGTGTTACCACATGACTTTCCCCAGTAGCCTTCCTACTTGGTCACTGAAACTTACAGAATTTTCTAGAAGCTAAATTCAATGGATGCCTTTATCACAGGACCAAGTTATACTGCCTTTGAGATAAAAGAACACATACACATACGTACCCATGCATGTGCTGATGCACATATGTGTGCACATGCACACATTCATGCCTTTGCATAGACATGCACATGAGACTGGCTTGTACACACATCAGATACCCATACATAGGAATGTAGTAAACTAAGAACACTCTCATCTGCAAGGACAGAGATAGAGTATAGGGAGACAGAGTAGGAAATGTTTTTCTAATCACATTGTCTCATGCTTTTTGAATTTTAAACCATGTAAATGAGTTACTATATAGTAAATGGATTTTTTTTCTTCTGTTTTTCTTTTGGGGAGTTGTTCCACTTGGAGAAAATTCAAATGTACATAAGAGGGTTTCCAGCTTGAGCCCCGCCCTCCCCCAGGACTGAAGTCCTGCCATGAATCCAGCTTTCCAACCCTGCACATCAGGCCCAGGCCTTAGGGTCCTACATAAACCCCCCAGCCTTGCTGAGGAAGCCACCAGAGGGTGTCAACCAAGCAGGGCCCACCCTGCTTGCAGGACCTGTTCCCAGGCCTCTGGTCCCCAGAGCCTTCTCCACCCTATAAGTCTGCTATCCAGGCTGGGTGAAGGCAGACCTGCCACAGACCCACCGCCTGCACTGCGGAGCCAGCCCTGGAATCTCAAAAATGTCCTGTGGTCAGGCCTGAGCCTGGCTAGTGACTCAGCAGAAAGGTCCCAGCTTGATATGTGCTAAACAAGTCTGTTTTTACAGAGTCAGATATTAGTCCTTTGTCTGAGGAACAACTGGGAAAAAAACATTTCCCGCTCGGTGGGGTGTCTCTTCACTGTTGATGATTTCTTTTGCTGTGCAAAAAGCTTTTTAATAAGATGAGATCCCAGTTGTTGATTCTTTGTAATATTTCCCCTGTGATTGGGGGTTTTGTCCATCATGTCCTTGCCTGCAGCTATGTCTTCAAGTATCCTACCTATTCTCTCTTCCAGAAGATTTAGTGTTTTTGTTTTGATATTTATTTTTTGACCCATTTTGATTTTAATTTGGTGCATGGTGAGAACATGGGTCTAGTTTTAGTCTTTGACATGTGGAAACCCAGTTTTTCTAGCACCATTTATTAAAGAGGCTGTCTTTCCTCCAGTGAAGGTATTTGGTTCCTCTGCATGTATTTGAGGTTGTTTCTTCATCTTCTAATCTCTTTCATTGATCCTCAGTCTGTTCAGGGTTTTTATTTGTTTTTGTCTGTTTGTTTTACCAGAACTATGTTTCTATCATAGTAGCTTTGAAGTATAATTTCAAGTCAGAGATTATGATGCCCCTGCCTTGCTTTTGTTTCCCATAGTTAGTTCAATGAGAAGAAAGTTTTGAACTAATAGTGCTTAGACAAGATATCATGTCTGCATTTTGTAATATGAATAACTACTACAAAGACAACAATATGCAATGTATTAATTATTGTAACTGTCCTACTAACCTGTTTTGAAACTGTTTCCCAGAGTTGTTTTTGCAAATGTATTTTAGTATTATTTTCTCTAAATTTGTGAGATATGCTATTGTTATTTTAATCAGGAATGTATTAAATCTGTATAATAATTTTGGGAGTATGGTCATTTTCACTACGTTGCTTCTTCCCACCCAAGAGTAAGGAATATCTGTCATTTTCTGATATCCTCTTTGATCTCCTTTTGTAGAGTACTGTAGTTTTTAATATAAAGGTCTCTTCTTTTGTTAGATTGATTCCTAAGTATTTCATTTTTTGATGCTATTGTGAAAGGTATGGTTTCCTTAATTTCTCTCTCAATGAATTTATTATTTGTATACAAGAATGTTATTGATTTTTGAGTATTGATGTTGCATTTAGCTGTTCGACTAAATTTGGTTACTAAATCTAGAAGTCTTTCAGTGGAGTTTTTGGGTCTTCTATGTATCTTGTTATCTACACATAATGATAATTTCATTTCTTCTTTTCCTATCTTTATTCCTTTTATTTCTTTCTCTTGTCTAATTGCCCTGGTTAGTGTTTTCTGAAGTTTTCCATCTGTTCCTCAGACAAAGGACTAATGTCTAGTATACATAAACAACTCAAAAAGTATAACCTCAAATTTAAAGATCCAATCCAAAAATAAGCATCTAAAATGAATACGTACTTCTCAAATGAAGAAGTACAAATAAATATATGAAAAAGTGTCCATCATTGGTATTCAAGAAATCCAAATTAAAAGAACACTGCAATTACATCTCACTCCAGAAAGAATAGCTATTGTAACAAATTCTGGTGAGGGGGACAAAAACCCTTCTCCACTGTTGGTAGGAATGTAGACTGGTATAATCAGTGTAGAGATTCCTCCAAAAACTAAAATTAGAGGTTCCATTTCACCCAGATATTTCCCTTCTTGGTATCATCCAGAAAGAATTGAAGGCATCATACCACCGTGTTATATGGCACCCATGTTTGTAGCAGCATAGTTTGTAATAGCTAAATCTTGGAAACAGCTCCAATGCCTGATGAACAGATAAAGAAGCTATGGATTGTTTTACATATCGGAGTACTGTTCAGCCATGAAGAACAATAGACGTGAGACATTTCTTGGTGAATGGATGCGCCTCTTCACTTAAGTGAAATAAATCTGACACACATGTAAATATTGCACTGTTTCTCTGGGGTGAACCTGAAACTGAAAGTGTAAATAAGGACCAAAATATGTAATAGATCTTGCGAAATAGGAAGAAAATGTTCAAATGGGGAAGGGGAGCTACAAAGGGGGAGGAAGAAAGGGAGGAAAGGTGAAGAAAAAATGAGAAAAGAAGGGTAAAAAGGAGGCAAAGCTTTCGTAAATAAGGAGGGGAAGAAGAGTTCAAGACAGGGATGGAAATGGGGAGCAGGGAGAAGAATCAAGCTATATCATGTCCAGGTACGAATTCACTGTGGTCAGTGTTATCATTAAGGATATCTAAATTATGCCAATAAATTTAATTAATTAAAAAGTAAATAGAGCCAGATGCTGGTAAGGATGTGGGCACTGTGACTCTGGTAACGTGTGTGGCACAAGCTGTGGACCCCGTGTTCTGCGTTGCTCTTGTGCTCATGAAGCCTCTGCTAGGACTGCCCAGAAGACATGAAGGGGGCCCTTCAGGTGATGAGCATGAGGCAAATGGTCCTCCTGGGAAACAGGCAGAGACACCCACCTCGGAATGCACACTGCGCCCTTGTAGAGAGCCCTGCCAACCTCCCCAGGCTTCTTGTTTTCATCCTGTCACTGGGTCCTGCCCTGTCCATCCACCATGTCATCAGCACTCCTGCACTGCAGACAGGCCAGCCAAGCTCCCAACTCAGGGGCTTGGCACTGTCTTGATGCATCACCCCTACCTGGCGCCCACATGTCCCTTGTGTGCTCCTTCGTCTCTGCTCCAATGTCCCCTCCTGCCTCTAGTGCAGCACCTGCAGCACCCCCAATTTCCTTTGCCCACCTCATTTTGAGCGCTTACTGCCACCTACCACGGTTCAGGGCTCTGCTCTGTTTAGTGACTTGCCAGTCTTCTCCGTGCCCCACAGTACACCAGCTGCATCCCAGCAACAAACAGAATAGCAGACTGGAACCAGTGGGTGTCTGTCAAATGACTGAATGGTGGTAACAGTGAAAACCACCTTAATCTAAACCAAGTAAGGAAGCAGACAGTGCACCGTGCAGAAACATGAAACACCATTTTGGGAGGACAAGGGAGCCTAGATCTATTAGTGGTGGTTAATTCGTTGTGTGTAAACATGGTCATAATTAGCGGCTGGCAGGGATCTCAGAGAGGGGCAGAAGCTTGGTCTGGAGCAAGACAGGACATTAGATACCATATCCCTTCCTCATCAATGTCTAGAAAAGCTGAGGATGCTGCTCTTGACTTCCCCTGCTGGAAGCCAATGTATGTAGCAGCTTTTACCCCCTTCCTCCAACCCTGGGAAGAGTTCTGATGCCTCTCAGCTGGGAACAGATGACGAGCTGTGGTACCTCCATTCCATGGAGTATTACTTGGCCATGAAGGCCAGAGAGGACACAGGGGACCTCCAAGTGCATGATGCTAAGTGAACACGGCTGTGCTTGGGGGCTGCATGCTGTTTGACTCTGCTGAGGGAACATTCTGGAAAGTCAAAGCCATGGGGACAGGACAAGACCCATGCTTCCTAGGGGCTAGGTGGGAGAAGTTTGATCACCACAGAGAGGTGGCAGGAGACAATGTCCCCTACCTTGGTTGTCGTACAACTGTTCATCTGACTCACATAGCTACACACTTTAACAGGACAAAGTTAATTATATCTAAAGTTTACCCTAAGAAAAATCTTCAAAATGGGCTGCTTTATTTTAAAATATTGCTAAGGACACAAAGTTTTGACAGGTGGAAACATCTGTCTTAGTTTTAACTTCAATAGACAGAAATGTTCTTTCTTAAGTAAAAATGACAGCACACCAGTTCACATCATTGGATAGCCCAGCTGCAGACTCTGGGTGCCACATGACAAAAGGAATGTTAATGATGTCATCAGGACTCATCTCTTTCCATCCATCCATCTGCTTTCTTTGTGTTGACTTCATTCGTAGGGCAGCTGCAGATTTCCTTCTACTTAGTTTAGTAATCCCAGTGGGAAGAGGCTCTTCTGTACAGACTATTCTGCCAAAGTCCCAAGGCAAACTCTCATTGGTTCAGTTAGGATCATGTGATCATTGCTGAGCCAATTGATGTGGTCAGAGGAAACTTGACCTCCTATTGGCTGAACGTGTATTCCACCGCTGCCTCTGAAGCTAGGGCTGGAGTCAGTCCAACTTAAAATCTTGGACTGAGGCTGGAGGGGGCAAAAGGCTGGAAGTGGCAGTTTTGCAGGATCTTACAGAACTAAACATATCCAGCAGGGGCACTCCTTGGTACTTATCCAAAAAGCTGAACATTTATACCTGCAGAAAAGCCTACACACAGATGTCTACAGCAACTAAGTTCAGAATCTCTAAAACACAGAAGCAACCAAGACACCCTTCAGTAGATGAAGTAGATGTCTAATGGTGGTTCCTTTAGGCAATGGGGCACTTTTCCATGATTAAAAAAAAAAAAAAAAGAGCTGTTAAGTTTTGCCAGCACATGGAGGAAGCAGAAATTCATATTGCTGAGTGAAAGAAGCTGACAGTACAAGCTACACAGTAGAATTCCACCTCTGGAACCTTCTGGAAAAGGCAAAAGTCATGGTCAGGATGAAAATCAGTGGTTGTTGGGGGTGAGGGATGGAAGGATGGGCTGCAGGAGCACAGAGGAGCAGTAGGGCTGGAGGCTGCTGTAAGGATCCTGTGATGGCGGATGTGGGATGCTCTACTAGTGCCTTACTAATAAGTTAATGAGGCATCAGTACTGACTCATCCGCTGTAATGTCTTGCCACACTCATGCAAAATGTTCAAAAGAAGGGGAAGCAGGGTGGAGGATCAAGATAGAAACTCTCTGCACTTCCTTCTGCAACTTTTCTATGGTCCTAAACCACTCCAAGAAAAAGATTAATTTTAAAAAGCAGCAGCAGCGGAAGAGGAAGGTGAGGTGGAGGAGGGGTGCCCGGCAAGCAAAGAACCAAAGTTCGCTCCAAGAACTGGATGACAGCAAGCCACCAACAGTGTCCACAGGGTAAGCTACACTTACGTAAACACACGCACACACACGCACACACACACACACACACACACACCCTGTAGAAAAGAGCCTACTGCACACTCACTTCCCTGTGGAAGAGTCCTAAGCACCTGGGAGACTGCAAGTGATTTTCTTCCTTTGGGCGTCCCTGCTTTTCTTGGAAAGTCTTTACCTGCTGCAGATATTATGCATGTATCACAAATGAATGATCAGAAGAGTGACAAACATCCCCCGTGAGGAAGAGGTCCCCCTAGCAGCCCTTTGTTCTGCACTCTGGGGCAGCCTGACACGGTGGCCACTGCAAATGCGTCAGGGTCAAAGGCAAGGCATTACTTTTCTACGAGGCTTGAACAAAAGTGTTTAACGTAATGCCTTTTCCTGGCCCACGGAGACCAAGCAGGCGACACTGTGCTTTGGTCCAGGACTGCAGGAGGAGAAGCAGCCAGGAGATGCTGAGCGGGAGCTTTCTTTTCTCCTTTCAGAAGAAAGAATCCCTCAGGTTCTGCTTTCAAAGAAACCGCTTCTGGAGGCCAGTGGTGATCACAGCTGCCCCCTGGATGAGCGACAGCATGGCCCCCCAGTGTGGACAGTCCCTTCGCTGCCATCCCAGGATGTACATTAGTCACATGCAATGGACTTCAACCCTCGTTCTGTCTGGCATGCAGAAAAATAAATCCCAGGGCAGAGAATCGATGCATGAAACTGTGATTCAGGAGAAAGAAGAATGTCACATCACCCCCAAGGCCACAGGGCCAGGCGGTCAGGACTTCCCAAGAGGGAACATACGGCTAACACTGGGGCCATGGGATTGCTGGGACTGGGCAGTAAACTTACAACTCCATCAAGGACATCATCTGGCATGGCCATGCACAGCTCCTCCAGGGAGGAGATGACCCTGCCAACCCTCAATGGTGAACTTCCTACTACCAGGACGATGACAGCTTACCTCTCTGCTGATGAAGCCATGTAGTCTGTGGGCATTTTGTGACAGCAGCACCAGGACATCTTCACAGTGTCCAGGACAGAGAAACCTGGTGCTGGCTGAAGGTCACACAGCACACCCAGGTGGAGCTTGAAGGCTTCTACTCATTGCTCCCAGCCCAGGGACTCGGTGATGGTGGCAAGGGAGGCCCCTTGAGTACTGGTGGAGTCAGGCCATCTCGGCCCAGCCCCACGCTTCCTACATGTGACTTAGCCTCTCTGCCTCAGCTGACCAGGCTGCAAAGTGGACACAACAACAGCACCTGCCTCATAACCTTCTATAAGGATAAATGATGAGACTTCTGGGCATCTAAAGGTCGCCAGGCATTGTTATGAGTGCTGACCAGGCAGTGCTGTGCATGAGCCTCATGACAAGCGGTGTCATCACTGCTGGTTACAGATGGAGACACAGAGGGTAGGAGCCCACACCAAAGACCTCACAGCCAGGAGCCAGGCTGCGGGTCCCCAGTGCTGCTGCCATGTGACATGGGGACAGTGGCATGGAGGGGTGAGGGCCTCAGCCCAGACCTCGACAGTATAGGTGAACAGACAAGCCACCCTCTCCTCACTTCTTCAGGGGACATTTAAAGCAATGTAGGTACCACTCGCTGCTATGGCAACTCTTTGATGATGAGTCTGATGTGGGCCCTAGGACAGTCACAGTGGTGTGCAGAGGCCGCACTCCCACTTTCGCTCCACCCCTGCTTGGCTTGGTCCACACAGCTGGACTACTTCCCAGGACTCAGACTCAGAGCCCAGCAGAGCATGGTTGGTGGACGTCTAAGATGCTCTGGACATCTCTGCCCCGGGTGTATCCACACCTGTATCGTCCCCTCCCTCCTGTGTGGGCAGGACTGTATCTATGGCTACATTTCCTTAGACGGCAAAGCTGACGATGTTACCAAGGGGCCTAGGCAGTTGGCTTTCCATCAGTTGGCTCTGAGCTAACGAAAAAGAAAAACAGGGGCCCTGAGGTAATCAAGGGAGCTCTTTCAAAACAGTCCAGAAGCAGAGACCCTTCCTCCCTCCTGTCAGAGTCGGAGCTGCGGTTTGTGTGAGTCCCACAACAAGGCAGATGCAGTGCTATGACAAGTCCATAAGCTCGGAGAGGACCCCAGCTCTCAGGTGGGACCCAGCCGCTGAGATATATCCTTGTAGCTTGAGGAGTCGGAATGCTTGGTTCAGCCAGCCACTGCCCCACCTTACCCGAATGTTAACACAAAAGGTGCTCAGCCCTTACTTTGTGGACCAGCGCCCTCTGTATGGCTCCACAGTGGCAGATTCTACCAACAATGAAAGGGCAATATTTAAAAAAAATATATATCTGGAGCCAGGGAGATAGCTAAGTGGCATAAGTGCCTGCCTTGCAAGTACAAGGTCCTGAGTTTGATCCCTCGTACTGCAAAAAATATAGATAGATAGATATCTGTATAAGCAGGCACAGACCTTCCCTTGTCATTAGTTCCTAAATGACCGAGGAGAACAATGATCTGCCTGGCATTCACATTGTATCCAGTATTGCAAGTCGCCTAGAGACTATCCACAGTATCCAGAAGGACGTGCACAGGTTCGGGGCAAACCATTTCATAGACGTGACGTGAGTGTCTGCAGACTTGAGCATCTGCAGGGACAAGGACTCTGAGGGGAGGCAGCAGCTTCCAATGGGGGAAGGGAGCTGCCCCTCTCCTTCATCCCCACCAATCGCCTTTCCTGTAAGGCACACGCAGGACACAGGGCTCCTCTGTGCATGCCGTTTAACCTCAGGAGATCAGAGTGTGGTGGTACAAGAGTGGTAAGGTCCACATAGATGTCGCTGTGGCTGGTGTGAGGCCATGTGTGACATGGAACTCTTAGAGACACCAGGGGCCTCAGCCTTGGCTATGGACCCCGGGCTAGTCCAAGGTGGACCCGGCCGCCAGGCAGGGCATAGGAGCTGTGCTGGCCAGCTGGCCCTCTCCCACTCATGTCCATGTACGGGGCACCCCAGCTCCTAACTGGACTCCATCTCAGGCTTTAGTATCTCCCCTAAGTCAACCCAAGTTCCTGCCCCTCCACTCTGCCCCTCAGACTGCCCTTGCATGACTGGTCAGATGAGCTATCAGGGCCTTGTCACTCTGCCCCAGCAGCACCCATGGGACTGCCCGCCCACGCCACTCGCACAACCAGGTAGCCAGGAGGCACTCTCCAAGTTCCCTCAAGTTTAAACATGACCTCTGACCCTGCCTGCTGCACCAATATCTGGGCCTTTCCAGGGATAGGACCACAGCCCCAAGCCCTACTGCTTGCTGACGGTGGCCTCTCTAGTAATTCAGCCAACTCTGGCTCTGCTAGGCTTCCAGAGCAGGATAGGCAGAATTGATTCCATCAAGGCCACTGTTGAGGGCCCTGGGGCTGCGCAGATGCTAGCATGTCCCTGTCCTTGGTCACACTTTCCTGGGAGCTTTGGTGACCACACAGATCCTGCCCACATCCTAGACACGCCTACAGAATCACCAGAGGCTCTGACTGAGGATACTGGTTGCAAAAGGGTGCTCAGAGGAACGGGGTGGGGAGCTAACCAGAATATGGGTCTCAGGGTCCCCCAGACCTGTCCATTCCTCTGCAGCTGGACAAGGGTGACTCGGGGTCTTTGTTCTCTGCTCCACTGTTGATGGACATTGTGTGGTTTATGGCTCAGGGCTGTCATAATCAAAGTTGCTCTCAATGCTCATGTGCGAGATTTGGGGGGTTACTTACTTCGATTTCCCTGTGGTGAAACCAGAGTGGGTAGCCCAGAGCCAGCAGCGGTGCACAGCCTGCCGAAGGGTGTCCTGATTCGATGGTAGGGTTTACTGGCCCTGCCAGGTAGGAAAGCTCTGGGTGTTCAGGGTCTTGTCAGCCCTAAGTGTGCTTGGTCTTTACATTCTGGAAGTGCTTGAGGCCTGGGGACAGACTTCTCTGTGGTGTGTGTCATCAGGGAATCCAAAGTTCTATGTGCTAGCAGGTGGAATCTCCAGAGCTCACTGCTCCTCTATCTTGCTTCCTTCTTTTTTGTTTTTAAGTCATTCATGAGGATTTCTGTTGTTATGTTGTTACTCCCGCTGAAGCACCTGCTCACCGCCTGTTCTCATTGCAGACTTTGTACTTTGCCTGGCGGGAAGCTCAGGGTGGGCCTTCTCCAGGCGTCCCTGCACACTCTCCTGGGCAGGTGCAATGCAGGCCGCTGGCCTGAGCCCTCTAGCCACCTCACTGGCTGCTCCCCATAGCAGGCAGGCAAACTCTTCTCTGCTAACCCCAGGGAAGTCCCATCAGGGACTCACTTTGCCTTTTGAATGAGGTTAAACTCTTCATCCTGTACCACGGGCCCTCAGCTCCTGGCCACTTCCACCTGCCCTGCCCCACCAGCTCCCCACTGACTTGACTCCTGCACCTTTTGGTCCTCAGTCTCCTCACGCCATGTCCACCTGCCTTGGGGCTTCTGCCCAGTGCCCAGCCCCTTTGGGGAGTCACGCACATGTGTCCACGTAGGCACAGTGGCATACAGACACAGAGCTATGGCTCAGATGTACCTTGACAGTGTCCCTCAAGGGCCCATGTGCTAGAAGCTCAGTCCCCAGAATGGTACTGTCAGGACCTTTAAGAGGTGGGCTTGGTGCGGGGTGACTGGGTTCTTCCAAAAGGACCTAGCTAGGTCACCCAAGAGGAGCACATTACAGAGCTGAGCCTCCCCAAGCATGTGTTTGCAGCTGCTGCATGTCACCACTGCCCTTTCTGCTTCTTGACTTGGTTGAAGAGTTTGCACCTGAGACTAAACTCATGAAGCCACTCGGTCTCAGATTGTGAACTCTCAAACTATGAACTTTCATAAGTATTCAGCCTGAGGTATCTTGTTAGGGCAGCAGGAGATAGACTAAGGTATGCACACCCACACACTCCTATGTGTGCACACACATGTGCCCAGGATGTGCAGGAGCATGCTCACACTGATATGTATGCACATATTCACACACACAGATAACTATGTGCATGTGCATATCACATCACCATCCAGAGTGGCACACATATACACACATGAACACATATGTACAGGCCCTGCATACAGCTGGCTCCCTCTCAAATGACCAGGTGACCCCAGGTCATCTCTGTAACTGTATGTTACCTGATAAACCTAGAGGATTCCCTTCCTGCCTGACAGGAATGCGATCATTTCAAGGGCAGGGATTGCTCCTTTTGTTCTCTATTTCAATCCCAACACCTAGCATAGCACCTAGTACACACCAGCTGCTGAGCATATGAACAAATTACCAAATGGAGGGAGGGAAAGACAGACAGAATGAAGGAGGGTCACAGGCGTTGCCCCCTGGAGCTTCTATCTTTGTTCTGTGGCCACTGGAGAGTTACTTGACCTCTTGTTGGGAGAAGAAGCCTTTTGCACAGAGCTCTGCACAGAGTTCTGTGTTTTCCTGGGCCATACATTCTTCAGTGCTGGGGACGAATTCTTGCTTCCAGATCCATGCTCTTCACCTAGCTCAGTATCTAGCTGGTAGTAGCTTCTCACTAAATGCCTCTCTGAAAGAATGACCTTCCTAAAAGGTTGAAGCAGCAACAGTGATGGCTCCAGCTCCCCTTCCATTCCCCAGTACCTTCACCCATCCCTCTTACTCTGCCCAGAGCTGTGACTCAGTTTTCCAAGGAAAAAAGGCCAGCCAGAGACCAGAGGTCACTTGGGTACCATCAGAAGCCAGAGGAGCTCGCTGTTAGTGGCTGGGAAAGCTGTGCAAGTCCCCAAGGGGCTCATGACTTTGCAATGCCCACTGGGGGCCGGTCCCTGGGGAGTACCACTGTGTGACAGAGCCGGGCCCTGGGAGGACCAAGACCTTGCTGTCTCCTCTAGGGAACAACCAGTGGGTCCACTGTAGGAGTAGAAAAAGAGGTTCTTCATGTGTCCCAGGGAGCTCTGGACCTCTCCATCTCCATGTGGAGTGGCCTCCCACATGCTGTGTTGGGGGACCACGCTAACAAGGTGTAGATCTGCAGGGCAGAAAGCTCACAACATGAGCTGCAGAGAGTGGATAAAGAAAATCAAGAGAATGTCATTTCTGGATAGAGCTCAGCGAAGGGCGTGAGGAGGTCTGAGATGGCGAAGATGGGGTTCAGGGTACTGAGAAAGGCCCCGGGGATAAATAGCCAGTGGCCCAGCTTGGACATGATCTGCATGACATGGCTATGAGACCCCAAAGGGAACCACCAAGTGGACAGCCGGATACAAGGGTCTGGAGTTCAGAGGGGAGGTCACGGCTGGAGAGACAAATTTGGAAGTCATCAGCTCGAGGATATTTCGATCCATGGGAACCAGTGAGATCACTCAGGGAAAGTGGAGAGAGAACGGAAGGCACCAAGGAAGCCCAAGCCCCATGAGATGGCAGCCTCAGGAGGTCAAAGGACCTACTTTTCGAGCACTGCCCCCTCCCCAACAACCGTACCCCAAAGCCTCACCACTGGAGGGAGTGACTTCTGTTCAGCAGTGAAAGGAAGCAGGGAGGGTGGAGCCTGCAGAAGGCCCCAAGGCCAGCTGGCAATGTGGGGGTCTGCTGTTGGGGAAGTGTGGAGGGGAGGGGAAGGAGCAAAGTACAGGGCCTAGCAGACCAGGGGCCACTGCAGGGGCTGTGCAGAGGGTGGAAGGCCCTGATTCAGGTGGCTGACAGGATGAGCTATGGAAGGAGGGCAGTAAGTCCCTGGGAAAGAGAACAAAGTTGGGCCAGAGCACCAGGAAGAGACCAGGAGGTAAGGCCGAATTGACATGGCCTCTGTGATCCCTGTTTTACAGATGAGGGTACTGAGGCTGGGGAGATAAGAAGAGCTAAGATTTGCATCCAGGCAGCAGGGGCCAAGCCCAGCTCAACCTCCAGGAATCTGCCAGGATGCACGAAAGCTCTCTGACACACTTTCACAATTAAAATGAGGTTGCCTGGGGACCTGGGCCTCTAGTTCCTGCCCCACTGTGGATGGTGGTGCCTGCAGCCCAGCTCGCCAGCCCACTCAGGCTGGGCCCCAGGATGCCAGGGGAGGCCGGGGCAGGCCTGAACCTCCACCCGTGAAGCAGGATGAGAGCTCACTGGGAGCTCACCTCCTGGGAGCTCACTGGGTCATGAATTCAAAGGATCCTCCCAACTAGAGGGGAAACCTGAGATCTTCCAGAGAAAGACCAGAGCTGTCTTTCGAAACCTTAGGCCAGAGGAGAGTAGACCTGGCTCAGAATCCGGCAAAGCTGAGGTGAAGAGAGGGGTAGATGAGGCCCAGGGGAGGATCCAGAGCCAGCCCCTAGCTCAGAGTCCAGAGGGTTGCCCATCCTTGTGGGCCCTGGGTCCCCAATACAGGACCTGGAGCCACTGGCTGCACAAACCACCACCCAGAGGCTGGGGTCTCTGCACTGAGAGTGAGGGGGTACTTACAAGCAGGGGCCACAGAAGACCTCGGATGTCCCAGGTCAGGTTCTCTGTCTTGAATACCACACTCACTTGGCTGGCATCTAGGGACTGTGGGCACTAGACAGCCTCTGGCCCTTGGGCTGCTGCTGTGTAGCTGTGGCAGCTCACTTCCCCTCTCTGGCATCAGTCTGCAGACCTGCGATGCGCAGATGCTGCACGGAAGGGCAGGCTCAGCGCCCAGCCGGGGCACACTCCTCCATATCCTTTTCCCAGGCCAGCTGTTAGGAATTCAGGCTGCGGGCACAGGTCAGGGGCCGCTCCCACCGCTCGCTCGCTGGGGTGGGCAGTGGCGGGAGGGCCTGCCCAGGAGCAAGCTGCATTCCTGGAGGTTTTCTTTACAGTCTGCCCTCTTGTCCTGCCCCTTTTGTGTTGGGCCCTTTCTTCTGCCGCTCTCTTCCGAGGCCTTTTAGGCCTTCGAATTAGCTAAACACTGTGCCTGACAACAGAGTTGGGAAACACACAAGCCAACTTTAATTTGATCCTGCACATTTGGAGGAAGAGACAGGCCTTTGTCCCCCAGGCAGGTCCAGGCTGCCTTCGGAAGTCTTCAAACAACCCCAAATTCTTGGCAAGCCTCTTTTGCATAATCCACTGGAATCTGCCAGACAAAGGCTGCT
The DNA here is from genome assembly GCA_002564285.1 of Tympanoctomys barrerae. Classification (NCBI taxonomy): domain Eukaryota; kingdom Metazoa; phylum Chordata; class Mammalia; order Rodentia; family Octodontidae; genus Tympanoctomys; species Tympanoctomys barrerae. Next base: position 16,143 of record NDGN011389866.1, read on the forward strand.
GGGACATCAATTTGAGAAATAGGTGAGGAGACCAAAGGTGTCAGTGTCGGAGAAGGAGCAGCTGGAATGGGTGCTCACGGGTGATCCGGGTGTCAGCTCGCCATGAGGCCCCAACACCAAGCCCTGCAGCAACTCTGAACGAGACCTCCCTGACTCTCGGATTCTCTGAACTCTTCTAGCTGGGCATTCATGGGGCTGCAGGGCTGTTTTCCCTTTGAGCAGAGCAGAGAATTGGATTCCCAGGCCCATAGAGCAGCAGGCGTGACTCCATTTTGCAAAGGTACTGGGACCCTGTGTCACCCCATGACCAAGCTTTAGCCAAGGAACTTTCCCAGGTGTGGCCCCTCATGGGAGGCACACACACACACACACACACACACACACACACACTCCCTGGCCCTGAACAGTGCACAAGGTGCCACGAGCTCCTCAGCCCTTCAGCTGTGAGCTCTCCCCTGACTCAGGCAAGCTGACTCCCTAGAAATTGTAGCTTGCGGAGACAGGTAGGCAGGTGGGGAAAGCCTCTGCCCTCCCGAGGCTTGTATTCCAGGGGACACACAGGAAAAGAGGTCGGCTCCTAAGTAATGCGAAGCCAGAGAGCACCTAGTGCTGGAGAAGATACGATGAAGAAAGGTCGTAGGAACTGAATTGCGGCACCTGCTACACCAGGACCTTAGGATGTGCTTTATCTGGAGACAGACCTTTACGATGGGCCCTCACCCAAAGATTGGTATCCTTGTGAAAGGGGAAATGGGGTACACAGAGGCTGAGGGTGGGATAAGGCACAGGGAGCCAGGGGCAAAGGACAGCCCCTTTTCTGGGGCCACCCTGCTGACACTTTCACTTTGTCCAGTGTCCAGGAGCCGGAGGCAGCAAATCACTGTTGTTTAAAGCCAGGTCCTTTGTCCCAGCAGTTCTGGCAAATGACATGGGATGAAACAGTGATGGGGTGGTGAGCAGACTAGGTGGTCTAGGATGCCCCCCTGAATGGGACCCAAGGGAACAAATCAGAGCAAAAGAAAGTGGTGAGATCCTAAATCCTAAATAGAAGAAATGGCTCTTAAATAGAAGCAATAAAAAAGCGACCAAGAAGTCATACCTAACAATTGTACTTTTAAGAAAATGGCAACTTCTGGGCCTTACCAAGGTGATCCCTACGGGCACTCCCTTGGTTCATTTAGGCTATTTTTCTTCCAGACCCATTAGACCCCAAATTCCTCAAGAATACTGGAGGTCCATAAATTGGCTTAGTTGAGAAAGTGAAAGGGAGGAAGCTGACCGTAAGATAAAGAATCAGGTTGAGAGAATCCAAAAGAGGTTTAAAGTATCTATTCAAAACAAAAGGGAAGGAAGGAAGAAAGGAAGGACAAAGAAAGAAGGAAAGAAGGAAGGAAGGAAGGAAAGAAGGAGGGAAGGAAGGAACTGGGCCCATATGTATGAAGTGAAGTGAGTTGCTACCCTTCTGGAATGGGGCACCCTCTCCTAGGGTTCCACCCTCAAGAGAAGCATAAGTGTCCCCTGTTCTGGGAAGTAAGCACATCTCTGTCTGTAATTTCTGCCTAGTGAAACCCTTCTCACACCTGTTACAGGCTGTTCCTGAAAGTTTTTTTCCCATGATGGAGTCAGCAAACCTGCAAACTTAATTCTACACAGAGGGTAGATTAGCTTCCTTCCTTCCTCTTCAGCGACCTTCTAAAACCTGATCTGGTGACATTCTCACCTCCCTCCAGCTCCAAAATGCCCAGCACAGAGTTGGGTTCAGGGCAGGGCAAGAAGAGGCAAGTGGGTATGGTCCTTGTAGGTCAGCGGAGGTGGTGGTGCCAAGCAGAGGCGCTGGCCAGCCCTATCCATCACAGTCCCCTCATGCTTTCTGTTGGTCCTCAGTGTATCCAGTAGAGACATCCACAAGACCTCTCTGAAGCCTGCATAGGGCCCTAGGAGCCCATCAGGGCTCTGCTGTATTTTAGTCATGGTGGCTTTCCATGGTGACCCTTCCATGGTATAAAAGATGGTGAATGAGAAATTCAAAGCACAGGAGTGGAATGTTCAGAACTTGCTCAGTGTTTCTATGCCTGAAAAGCATCTCAGAAGCCTACAACGTTAGGCGAGAAATGGCTAACAAGATAGACTATGTTAATTGCCTCCATGTGTCTACATAGCCAGAACTCCCAGTCCACTGGGGTAAGTTCTTTTGTCCCATTTTACAGATGGACAAAAGAAAACCCAAACCCTGAGGCTCAGAAAGGAAAAGCAACCTACCTCGTGTCTTTGCTGGCCCGCTCCCCTGCTGCATGATATCCACTTTCCAGGGAGAAACTGAGGCTGTCCAAGGTGAAGTCTCTCAGAGGACTGAACCCCACAGGTTGTGCCTCGGCCAGCTGGACTCTGAGGACAGTGGCTTTCCCCACCATCAAGCCACAAAGTGTCAGGGAGGCCAGGGCTGGTGAGGTGTAGAGCGCACAGGCTCATGCCAGGCTGACTGCTGGGCCTCCTGGCTGCTGGTCCCTGACAGGCTGTCTGTTGACCCACCAGGACCCACAGGTGGAGACACATGGTGGCCTGGCATCCCAGGAATGTGGCCAGCCAGGCTTATTATGTCTGCCTGGCCCTCCTGGCCTTCCCTCCAGCCCCTCTGCTCTGCCCTGTTCCCAGGCAGGGTAGTCACTGTTAATTAACCAGAGGGAGAAAGCTGCAGGTCGGGGGCGCTGGGCAGCTGGACTTCCCAGGGCTGCCACTCTACCGGGCGGGGGCAGGAACCTTGTCCTGGGAGGGAGAATGGGAGGAGAAAGCCCAGAGGTAGAGACGATGGAGATGGAGAGACACAAGACAAAGACAGAGGGAGGTCAGAACAGAGACAGATGGAGACTCAGGCAGAGACAGACACACAGCGGGCAGAGACAGAGACAGACACACGGAGACAGAGGGACAGAGCTGCAAGGACCCTCTCACCAGATGCTCTGTCCTTGTTTTGAGCCCAGCTTGGAGGGTCCCCAGTGAGGGAAAGGGGTTCCAGCCTCTGATGTGTCAGGTTTTTCAGTGAACAGTTCCCAAGCCCCATCAGAAAACTGTGGGATCTTCCACTCCCTTGTCACCTCTGCAAATGCCAAGTCCTGTGCTGTAGGCCAGCCTGGCTTCTCCGCAGGCCTCAGGAGAGACACAGGAACAGATAGATCCAGAGGCTGGTGACTTGGGATCAGGCTTTGCCGCTAGTGACCCTGGAAGTGGCAGAGGTGACATCTCCTTTGGAACGTTGGGAGCCATCAGGCAAGAGGGGCTTCCCTAGGCTTGGGCCACCCTCTCTTCCCCTAGAACAGACTGTGGCCTGACTCACAAGGGTTACTGCAGGGTGAGCTGGGGGAGACTGACTTTGGGGCTTCCAGGAAAAATGCAGAGAGGCTCTAGCCTCCAGGCCAAACAGCAGGGTCCTCCAAGGTTCCAGTTTAGCCCCAACTCAGAGCTGGATCACAGAGAGCCACACTCCTCAGGTAACTCTTTCCCAGCCCTACAAAGGCAGCTCACTGTGTTTCCTGGGGACCCCAATTAAGGCCCCTCAGTTCTGGTTCCTCCACCTTCAGCCTGCACATACTGGGCTCACCCCCACCTTGAGATGGACTCCTGCTGCCCATGGACTGAGCCTCCAACCTTATCTGGGGGTGCTCAGCTACCTGTCTCCAAGGCCCCCCAGGATTCCCATCTCCCTACCCCACAGCCAAGACACCCACATCACGTAGGTCCCGCCGATTCCTCCTTCCTCCCAGCAAGCACTTCCCTCAAGATTGAAGTCAGTGTTCCCCTCTGGAAAGCCTTTTGGATGTTTTGGAGGGGTGTACTCTGTCCCTCACCTTCCTCTGAGAGATTTGTAGGGCTGGATGCTGCTGCTTCTCTAAGTCACATCTATCACACCTACAGCTATCACCCACCATCTCCAAAGGTCAAAGAGTTTGCTCCGGAGGGGCACTGCAGGACCTGCCTACCATGGTAAACTCGTGTGTGTCCAAGAGGTTAGGAAACCAAAAAGTGGAGGATGGTTCTGACATGATAATCCTGTTCCCCAAGAATTAATATAGAGGATGTTCAAGGACCAGTAGTCCAGGAGTGAACTGTTGTGGTCACACACCCTTGAAGACACGTTCTTTGTACAAGTCATGGGTTCAGGCAGGGTCTTCTGTGAGACTTCTTGTTATTCACATACTTGTGTGAAAACCCTTCTTTCATATTCTCCTAGTTTTATTATTATTTCTTGTTTTTCTTTTTGGTTGGGGCTTAACACAAGCAACTCCATCTTGATCCCATTAACTTTCATAGACTTATTTGCAAAAAGGGTCTTTGCACACATAATGAAGTTGAGGGTCTCAATTTAAAGTCATCTTGGACTAGGATGGGCCCTAAATCTAACAACGAAGGTCCCTGTGAGATGAGGAGATGACAGAGAGATTGGGGTAAGGGTGTGCTACATAACACTTGCATGGTGGCTGGGGAAAGAGCCAGCGAATCTGGGTGCAGCTTAGATTGTGACCCTGGCCCGGGATTCACTGCCCCTACCTCTTGCTGTCCCCAAGAAGACGCATAAAGGCCATATGACAATAAAGGCAAAGCACAGAATGATGTGTCTACAAGCTACAGATCTCCAGGGATTTCTGACAGCCACCATGGGTGGGAAATACGGGTGATTCATCCTACAGCCTCATAAGGAACCCATTTGCTCACACCTTGGTCTTCGGCTCTGTGTCCTGAACTGTGGGAGAGGAGATGTCAGTGGAGCTGTGTACAGCAGTTGCAGGACACGAACGCCCCCTGCTCCCCATCAGCTGGGACCTCAGTGTCCCCTCCTAGGCTCAGCTTTGAGACAATGACAGCACCGTAAGCGGGTGTTGAAGGAGCTCACCTGTCATGCGGGATGTCACACCAGCTTATAGATTCCAGCCAAGGATTCGTCTCTCCCTGGGTTTGGATAGGCAATGCCTCCTACCTCACCTAGACACAATGGAAGCGGAAAATGAGGCTGATCAGGATTCAGGCAAGAAAGTTGTGACAAGGGACTCCTGGATAGGTGCATGAATAAGAGGCACTGACTTTTCTTTTTCAGGAGAGCTCAGTTGGCTCCAAGACTAACATGGAAGCATGACAATGGGGATCCAGACCCTCCAGCCTCAAGGGTGGCCCTCACCTACACAGTCTTAGAGGTAGGACATGGTCACTGCACACAACACCTACTCTATAGCACGGGCTAATGCACATGATGACCTTTAGGCACCACAGAAGACAATTCACACCCCAAGGCTAGGACACCATACTATCAGACTTAGCCACAGCAAGGCCCAGCCCTGGTTTCTCTCTGTACATTAAAATACCCCTTCTCCAAGTATAGTTTCTAATCTGAGAGGTGGAAACTATGTCTTAGTTGGAGGCTGAGTAACATAGCAAGAAAAGCAGTTTGTTTGGCTCATGTTTCTCAGGGCTGAGAACTCTCAGCATGGTGCTGGCCTCTACCAGGCACCTGATGAAGCCATGTGCTGTGTGGAGCGCATCACATGGCGACAGAAAACATGCCAGTGAGAGCTCGCTTTTATAACAAAGCAAGTGTGTGGACTGATTTGTTTCTTCATGTAGGCAGAGCCCTGGTAACCAGAGCATCTCTCAAAGACCTCCTTTCTCAGTACTGCTGTGTTGGGGACCAAATTTCCAATACATGAACTCTAAGGGACACATTCAAGCCATTGTCAATTATTTCTACGAAAACACTAGCATTTGAATTGTCTTTATTTTTCCTTTCTCCATGAGGGTACCATGGAGTTTCCCAGAGGCCCCATGACACGGGACAAGCTGCTTCCATGACAGCTAATGGACTGGTGCTGGTAGAGCTGTGATTTACCTTTTTCTAGGTTTCCACGTCTCATGCCCATAGAGAAAACTGGTATCAACAAAGTCTCTTTAAGGACCTCAATAATCTTTAAGATGCAAACAGGCCTCCAGGCCGAGAACTGGATAAACAACCGAACTAGATGTCACAGGAAAATGTGTGACAATGGAAATGAACTGGCTTTGTCAGGCCAGCCCTGGCCACACACTCTCAGCCTCTCATGACCACGTGGGAGGCGGAGGGTCTGGTGTTTAGGAATTTCAGAGTAGAGAAGTTTCTGGTAGTCCCTGCAGCAACAACTCAGTGTCAGCCTAGTGCTCAGCGACCCACTTGTATTTTGTGACTGTGGCCATGTGGTCAGGTCTTAGTCTCTGAAGTTGAGAGACCCCTGGCTGATGACTTTGAACCTCCACTTGTTCATCTTCTGAATGGAGCAACACCTCAGGAGCCTTGCAAGAAGAGCAGCCAGGGGTCACAGGAAGCAGTGTGCACAGTCCTGCAGCGGGAAGTTCTGCAAAGAGGCAGCTCGGGCCACACACAGGGAGGATGGATTGGCAGAGAAATCCCTATGGGGTGTGTGTATGGGGTGTGTGTATTGGGGGCGAGGTTCAAGGCCAGCTCCAGAACGCCACCGTCCAGCTCTCCAACCTTTGCCACTCCCCAGGGTAGTGAAGCACCTCCTCCCTCCAGTTGATATTCAAGGCCTTCCTCATCCTGGCCTCCACCCACTTTGCAAGAGAACTTTGTGCATATCACTTGGATTGTGGATTCCCTTGAATCCGATTTTCCGGAGCCAGGGGGTCCTCCAGGAAGAGCAGGCCCTCTCTGTCAGCTGCACAAATCATTCCATCTTGGGAGGGGAGGCCGGAAGCAGGCACGCTCACGACCAGCATTTGTAAACACATGCCTGCTTTATAACATCAGCAAATAGAACATGTTTTCCTACTTAACAGGAAACGGAGCCCAGTGGCTGGGCACCCCACTGGGGCCCCAAGGCTCACATGCACGTGGCACATGAAAATGGTACAAGGCCAGTGACCAAGGCTGGGGGGTGACAGAGCTCTCTGGTTTGTAGGAGAAAGTCCCAGCAGCACACACACACACATCCATCCTGCACCAGCCCTGCCTCTGTGCCCCGTAGCACTGCCTGCTTGCACTGGAGAGCTACAACTCTTTCCTTGGAACTCCAAGTCAGTCTGAGACAAAGGCAAAGAAACGCATTTCTAACCAGCAAGTCTTTTCCCTGTCACAAGACCTCGAATGTCAACCCTGACGGCAACAGGGAAGCCCCAGGCTATTGTCAGGAGCTGTAGCCAAGCCTCAGAATGACACAATTGCACCAGAACCCTGAACGGCCGGAGGAATANAAAAAAAAAAAAAAAAAAAAAAATCCCCTTCCCCTCCGCCTCCTTCCTTGGGGGTGGGGCTGGCTGGCGGCAGCGTCCTCCGAAGGCAGCGAGGCTGCGCCATTCATGGCTTCGGGGGCGCAGGCCCCACGCAGAGACAGAAAGGCTCTGGCCCGTGATTGGGCCGTGCCTCCCGGGGCTCAGCCAATCCGCTGCCTGGGAAGCCGGGCCATTCATGAAAGCGCCAGGAGAAAGCGCGGGGAGGCGGGGTGCTCGCTGGGTTATCTCTGGGCCTCACGGGTTGCTCTAGGGCCACCGGCCTTCGGTGCTAGCCACGCCGTGTCCAGCCCCTCGCAGGAAGACCCCGGCCGGCTGCTGAAGGAACAGGCTAGGCTTTCTGGAAGGCCTCCCGGATAGGGCCTGGCAGCCAAACGCGGCCTCCTTCAGTCACAGTGGCCATGAAGTCATTTTTTTTCCCTCTGCTGATTGAAATCATCTGTTTTCAGTTCCCTAACAAATTCATTGAGTTCCCTCTGAGGCTGGGGCCCCTCGGCTGCCTGCCTGCCGAGTCGGAGCCTATAGCGGTGGCCCACACTCACACAATTTCGTCTTCTTGGCTTTACAGGGCTCTGGTTTCCAGAGACCCCGTGAAAGACACATTTGTGTGGGTCATGGGTGGGCCTCAGCCAGGAACTTTATAAATGGCATTTTCTGACCTCTGTCCCCAAGCCCTGACCCTGGCTCCCAAATCTTCCGATTTCTAGGGTCCCAGATGACACAAGGCCAAGAAGGCCTAGAATCCCACAGGCCCTCTCTTTCAAAGTGGACCGATATCCTGGTATGCCCACAGGATGGGACCCTCCTTTCCTCTTGTGGCAACAGGAAGCTCATTAAGCCAGTGCCTTAAATGCCTGTGCATGGCTGGTGTCCTGTTCTTTTTGGGACGCGGCCCTCCTGAGCCTTGGAGACAGGGGAGGGTCTGCTTCTGCACTTTCCCCAGGGTGGTGTGGGTGGGTACTTGCCAGCTGGCTTGGCAGCCTGCCTGCTCTCTGAGCCTTAGGGCCCTCTTCCTTAGAAAGTGGCAGGAGAACAGCGGCAGTCACGTGAGCACTGGGTGAAGTGCCCCGCAAGGGGCCTGGCACGTGGTGAGAACTTAGTCACCAACTTTGGTTATTGTTGGTGACATCAGCAGGACACAGAGGACAAAAGAAAGGGTCCCATTCCACTTCCGGGCACCAGGAGTATGACACAGAGCCAGCAGGGAGTAGTGGGCTCAAGAGCCCTGGAGACACCCTTCTCACGCCACAGTCACCCCTGCAGTGGCACAAGCGAGCCATTAGGCAGGAGTGCCAGGGGAATTTTTCTCAATGGAAATATTTCTTCATAGCAAGAGTTTCACCAACCCCTTGGGGGCCGTCGATAAGGAGGCCCGGCTTCTTGACTTCCAAAAGTGTTACGTAAGCTCGAGAGGCTGATCAAAAGGGAAGCATGTGGCTCTGGAGAGTGGGCGGGCAACTCTGCAGCTGTTCCAACTTTCAGCTGCCTTCCCAGGCAGAGAAGACTCAGGCTCTTGGGCTTGTCCGAACCGGACTGGGGAATGTGAGGTATGGAATCGCAGAGAGGTGCCAAGGACGCCGGCTGCAGGGAAGGCTGAGGGTGGGTCCCTCTCTTTGCCTTTCCAAGCAGCCAACGCTGCCCCTACAGCGGCCTCTGTGTTTAGGGTAGACAGAGAAGGGTGCCCCCACCCCTGAGCCCTCCTGTGTGAGGGCCCCCATCTAGGTGCACACCTGAAAGGGCAAGGAAACCAATGCCAGGGCCCAAGGTCAGTGCTGCCCTGGGCCACATGAGGCTGGGAGGTGAGAGCCACAGAACACAAATAAAGGAAGCGGAAAGCAAAGCTGGCCGAGGGAGCTAGAACCCACCACTTCTCACTTCTGTTCCAGGCCAAACGGGCCTCTTGTCTCTTTTCTTAAACTAAGGTGTTGGGGTAGAAAGATTCATGAGTTTTCCAAACTGGCTCTGCATTCTAATTTTAGCAATGGAGAGAAAACTTAAAGATACTCAATGATCTGTCTTAACATGGGCCAAGGCATAAAGAAGCATGAAGTAACTTCCAGACTGGACACATACCTCCCTGGCGCTTCCTTTCTTCTTGTGCAGCATGGGAACTTTGAGGGAGGCTTAGGAGTCACTAGTAGACACAATAAAACTTTCCATACCACACAAATATAATGTGTTTAAAATAGGGTAGCACATAACATGGCATTCAGAAATTATTTGAAAGTGTATCAGTCAGCATGGGTAAGGTTATGCTGTAGTAACAAATAGTCCTCCAGATCCCAATGGCTTAAAGCGGAGCTGGCAATTTTTTTTTCTAAAGGAATGGATAATAAGTATTTTAGGCTTTGCTAGCCATTCAGTCTGTGTTATAAGGTCTATATTCTGTCATTGTAGCACAAAAGCAGCTCCAGACAAGTGAATAGGTTGTGTTCAGATGAAACTTTATTTATTTATTTATTTATTTATTTATTTATTTATTTATTTATTTATTGAAGAACCGGGGATTAAACTTAGGCCTTTGCGCTTGCCAGGCAAGTGCTTATTCTACTGAGCCATCTCCCCGGCCCTAAAACTTTATTTATAAAAACAAGTGGTGAGCCAAATTCAGGCCACAGGCTAGAGTTTGCTGATCTCTGGCTTAAGATAACAAAGACTGGCTTTTCATTCATGCTGCGTATCCGAGGAAGGGTGGGAATCTGCTCAAGCAAGCTCTCGGGACTCATGTTGATGGAGAATCCATGTCTACCAGGGTTTCCATTACCACAGAGACCAGATTTGTGTTTGAGTCTTCAAACTTCTGCCATGGGGACCCACATCCCTGCTGTTCACATTGTGGACACATGGCCACACCTGACCACGGAGAAGGTCCTTCTATTTGCCCACAGTGCAGTGGGCTGGATGTATTTGTAAACAGTCTTGAGACTCTGACCTCACAGGCTAGACCTGGTATCTGGACCCCTCCTTAGGGCCCTGAGCAGCCCCCTGGGACATCTGTAGATCACCATCTGTGAGAAGAGCTATGAGCGGGTGTTTTCTAGGTCCCTCCAAGCTCAGAGCAGCACCACCTTTATGACCCCACTGCTCCCAGCTCCAAGTCTACTTCTGCTGCTCATCCGCACAGCAGGACAAGGGGGGGGGGTCACATGAGGACCCCATGGAGGGAGGGCGTTTCCAACCAAAGATGCTTCCACATTCAGCTGTCATTCTGGGATGGGATGGTAGGTGGTGCTAGCTTTCAGAAGCTGGGCCCAGGCTGAGGAATGGATGAGACTCCCAGGTAGGGGAGGAGAAGAGAGAAATTTGGCTAACAGTGAACAGAACATGGCCAATCATGCAGCTGGCCCAGCTGCTGTCCAGACCCACTCAGACCACCAAAGGGAGGAAAGGGAGGGGTTCCAGTGGGATCCAACCCACCCACAGCCTGTTCTATCTGTCCTAGCACTGCCCAGACATCTTGCTACAGTGGAGCTTTTGCATGTTTTGTGCTACCCCCGGATGTCCAAGTGCGCCTGCTTCAGGCCTTCTTCCCCTTTCGAGGCCTTTCCTCGAGATTATTCTGAAACTCTAGCTCCTGCCCTAGCCCAGCCTTGCTCAACTTTCTATATACACTATGTAGGGGCTGGGGATTTGGCTCAGCAGTAGCAAGCTTGTCTAGCAAGCTGGAAGCCCTAGGTTCGGTCCTTGGCACTAAAAACAAAAAATAAACCTCCCTGAAAAGAAAATTCAACCAAAAAATACAGTAAAAAAAAAGACCAAAGCCAAATAAGGCAACTATACTGTATATAATTGTTCCTGAAGCTTATGTCTCCTTGCTTTGAAATTTTATTTTGACCATTTGGCTAAGCCTCCACTCTCTATGATATCAGCCTCCTCCAGGCAGGTTTTTGTTTTCTGCATCACTCCCTGTGCCTGGGCAAGTACCATGCACATAGTAGGCGCACCATGCACATAGTAGGTATGCCATGCATGCTCAGCAAGTGATGGAATTTGTGTCCCTGAAGCCAGATAGCCACAAGTCACCTCTGCCAGTTTTCAAAGGAGGAAATGACAAGTAAACACCCAGAGCCATGGTACCCAGCATGGGCCTTAGAAGCACCCATGGCTGTGCATGGAAACTAAGGGCAGCCCATTACGATGAGCAAGAGCTGTGTTACCAGCGCAGTATCTCCAGGTAGCCCAAGGGCCATCCGAGCCGCAGCAATGGTTGGGAGCAGAAGACAGCCCAGCTGGGGTCGGGAGCAGCTCCCTGCCTGCACCTTTAGCGGAGGAGCTTCCAGCTCCACAGATGTGCAGATGCCTCCTTGTGAGCTGGGCCCTGTGCATGGGAAAATAACTTTAGAACAGTAGAAAATGATGAAGAAAGGTCTCCTGTTAAGCCTGAAGAGATTTATCTATTATAGGAGAAAATTGGATGCATGAGGCCGGGTATGGGAACAGCACAAAAATTAGGAATTCTGCAGACTACTCTCTTCCAGTGGAAAGTGGACATTCTAAAACTAGGAGCCAGGAGATGGGGAAATGAAAATCCCCTCATCTTTTCCCAGCCCAGTGGCCCTCAGCCCTACCTCACCCAATCTTTTTTTGCCTCTGAACTTCCGGGTCTCCTAGAAGAATCAGAATGAACAGAAGTGAGCAAGGAACATGTTAGAGCTTCATCTTGTTTGAAAAATTGCATCAGAATGTGCAACTCTATTTCTGCCTCCAGGTGGGACCTGGGGTGCAGATTCCCCAGCCAGCTCCTGGCCTCAGCTGGGCCTCATGGTCTCCAGGTGGCACTAGATGATGGCACGTGTGCCCAGGCCACAGGGACCCAGGGAAATCTGCTGAGGGCAAATGGCCAGGCCACCCTCTTTAGTTTTCTGCAGGTTCAGAAGGGCCTAAGCTGCACCCTGTGTCACTCTGGACATTGAGAAAGAGACTGTGTACAGCCCGTCCTGGGCTTGTGGCTTTGGGGAAACATGAGGTCTGTCATGTAATGCGCCCAACCCAGGAGAGCGCTCCCAGCGCAAGGGCCCTCTCAGTGGAAGTGATCTGAAGGCAGAAGATGCGGGGCCAGCCCCGAGGTAATCGATTGCGTGATCAGTTCTGTAGGCATAAAGTCTGAGGTTGGTGGAGTCTTTGTCCCCAGACACAGCTGCCAGCAAGTCAGGTGCTTCTGACAACTCTTCTACTAGAGCTGGAGAGCAGGAGGGGCTGGGGTCATCCGGGCCCTACCTCGGAAGGCTTGCCTCCAAAAATAGCCCTTTCTTCCTGTGCTGGGGCTCTGGGTCATGGGCCCTGCAGGAAAATGTTAGTTTCTGAGGAAGACAGAAATCTGGAAGCACCAACTAGCCACACGCTGATGGTCAGGCCATGGCTAGGTATCACGTGGCTCTAAGTGACATCTGGCCTAAGAACACTCTCGATGCTGTCCCCTTCACTGAGTGAATTGTGCACATGTTCAGAACCCAAATTGTGGCAGGTCTAGTGGGGCTCAAAGGCATGAACCCCAGGAACACTAAGGTGGGGCTGTCTTTCCACTGCTCCAGGGACCCTGTAGCCACCACTCCTGGAAGGAGGCTGTCCCCTGAGCTGCCGCTGCATCCCCACTGAGGAGGCTTGTCCGGTTGTCTGGTGTGAGTCATGGGCCTGCTGTCAGGATTCAGAAGCTTGAGCCGTTTCCTGCAGATAAGGGCTAAGAGCAAGGGAAACCTGGTGGGAGGTCACCCTGCTGCCAGAGAGTGCTTCCTCCAGAGCCCCCCAGTGCTAATTAGCCATTCCAAGCATAGTTTCAAAAACATTTAGGGATTTCCTCATCAGAATAAACTTCCTCCTGTGTTATCTTCATTTTTGGCATCTGATAGGATCCTTTTTTTGTCTTATTTATTTATTTTCTTTTGCTCCAAGATTCAGGGTGGACAGCGCTTAGCCCTGCTGCAGGCGGATGGGCAGGTGAGGACAGGGACTGTTGGCAGACTGCCAGCCCTCCTCCTGCCACCGCCTGTCTCTACCTCCCTGTTGGGTCGCAAGTTGAAGCCTCTCAAGACAAATTAAACCTGAGGGTGTCCAGGTAAGCTTGCAATAGGAAAAGGGATTGGGGGGGCTTTCCTTTGGGCACAAGGAGGATGGCAGAGTGGCCCCCAGGATGAGAAGGAAGCTGCACCCAGAAACAATACCCAGTTGCCACTCCCTTCTGGAAGGGAACCCCTGGGCCTTTCCTATGGCCTGGAGGCTCCTGAGGGCTCACACTGCTGTGTAGCCCATCTCCAGGCCAGTTGCATCCTGTGGTAGCACACATGCCTCCTAGGCAGTTTGGCCACAATAGGCGATTTCCTGCCAGATTAACCAATGCCTGAAGCCCTGGATGCTCTGTGATGAACGGATGGGATGAGCCTTGTTTGGAGCTGGACACTTAGTCAGGAAATGAGTTAGAATCTGGCAGTGGAACTAGTGCCACTGTGTGTTGTTTGTGGAGAAAGTGTCCCTGGAAGGACCCCATCAGCCCTCTGAATGTGGCCAATGGGGGGGGGGGCACATGGCCCTGCTCCTGGAGCAATAGGAGGCCCACTCTGCAAGAGGGTGTTGATGCCTGCAGAGCACTCGGACCCGTCTCACCAGAGGGCCAGTGTGCAGACCAGAGCCAGCGCATGATGGGTGAGGACGTTCATACAGCATCAGGGCCTCTTCCACTGTGGGTCAGGGCGATTGTGTCCCCCACCCCAGGCTGGGTGGATGGAGCTAGAGCACTAGTGCAGAGGGGGCTGGTCCATCAGGAGCTGGATGAGGGATGGATGGACAGAGGAAAGAAAGGGAGGGAGGGAGGGAGGAAAATGAATAGTGAGACAGATGCATGGGCAGATGGGTTGGTACATGGATAGAGGAAAGGAAGAGAGGGTAGATGGATGGAGAGAAGGAAGAAATGGAAAGGAAGAAGAAGAGTACATACACAGATGGGTGGTGAAAGGAAACAAGGATGGATGGGTGGGTGGGGGGAGGAGCAGACAAGGGCTAGAGAGATGAGTGGATGGAGAGAAGCAAAGGAAGCAGAAGAGGAAGGGAGGGATGAATAGAGGAGAGGAGGGAAGATGGAGCATGCCTGGAAGCAGCAAGATGGTTTCAACCATATTGTTTCATGGGGTACTTTGTATCCACCCCCAGCTAACCCAGAAAGAAAAAGAACAAATCCTGCAGCAGTGAATCCTGAACTCCGGCTGGCTGCTGAACCTCACAGTGGTTTGTGCAGCGCTTCCCAGGCATCCTTGCGGTCTTGCCATCCCAAGACACCATGAGTGGCTTTGTTCCAGGAACAAGTCCACCTGCGGTCTCCGCCCCACCTCCTCCGGAGCCCGGTGTCCAACCACAGCTCCCTCCACAGAGGCCCAGGCAGCCCATCTGTAAGCCCGGCCCCAGTCCCAGCGACAACAGGCCCCATACGTGCAAAGCTGTCCGCAAGCCAGAGCCTCATGTTTGGCGTCTTGTCGCCTCTCTTAATGGCTGCCGAGCAGAGAGGCAAAAAGGATGGTGAGGGCAGCACGTGGCCGGCAGTGGCAGAGCCGGATGATCTGTCAGGCTGGGCCCAGAGCCTTTGGACTCAGGAAGACAGTCACTAGGCAGGAAGGAAAAGCAAGAGGGAGAAGGATAGGACTGAGGCCAGGCGTGGGGGCTCAAGTGTCAGGGGAGGACGTCACTGGCGAGCCACACTGAGGAAAAAGGTACCAGGTAAGGGGTATTTTAAAGACATTTTCTGTGTCATAGCTGCTATTGTGTAGCTCTTAAGTGTTGCCCAAAAGTCCCTGTCCCAAAGGCTTCATCACAGAAAAGCACAATTAGGAGGTGGCAGAGACTTTAAAAGGTAGGGCCTAGAGCGAGGCCTTTAGGTCATTGACAGCATTTCCTGAATAAGAAATGCAGCACCCTTGCCTCTTCCTCATCCTCTTTTGCTTCCTGGAGGTGAGGGGAGAAGCTTTGCTTCAGCACCAGCCCCAAAGCAATAGGCCCAATCAATCATGGGCTGCAGCTTCCAAAACTATGAAGCAAAATATACTTTTTCTCTTTATAAGTTAATTGTCTCATGTATTTTGTTACAGTAATGGAAAGCTGACTGACACAATGGTCAGTGATACTGTTTCCTGATCACCTAATAAAATCTATGTGAGGGCTAAGGAGATAGCTCAACGGCATGAGCACTTGGCTGGCAAGCACAAGGTCCTGAGTTTGATCCCTATTGGCACAAAATAGTGAAATCTATGTGAAAAACTGAGGCAGAAATTACTAATTGCCTACCCAAAGTTCCTCTCTCTGCTGACAGAATGTAGATGCTGTTCAGCCCTACATCATGACCTGCTGAAATGTTCTGTTTCCTAGCTTTCTGGGCAGATAGGGAGGGCACGAGGCTAACTCAAACTACCAAGAAGTCTGGACCTCCTGGGGAGGGGCTGTATCTCTCCTCTAGTACTCTTCTTTAGTCCTTCCATGTTTCTCTTCTCCTCTAAGGAAAGCTGAAATGAGGCCCAAGTCACAGCAACCACCTTACCATTATACAGACAGAAGTCACAGGCCAAGAATGGTGAGCCAGAGAGGCAGGACCTGGCCCAGCCGTGGCCCAGCCGAGCTGCTACGCCAGCCCTTGATAGACAGGCTGTCTGTTATGCTCCATGTGTGGCTCCCTCCTTCTTGCACCCACATGTGGCCCTGAATGATAAGGCCATCAATGGGAAGCCAAAGACAAACACTGAATTTCCTCCAGGTCAATGGAGATGAGGCCATCTTAAAGACACAGAGGCGCAGGGGCCAGGGGTTCGATCCCCAGGCCTGCTGTACTAGCCCTGCCCCTGGGGAGTGCTGAGAGGGCAACCGAGACTGGGCATGGTGGAAAGACACAGAGGCCTTGGGGATGGGGCCTGCTCCTTGAAAGCTCCCTGATTAATGGGGTACCCGAGAACCGATCTCCTTGTGCTCCACAAACCATTAGCCTTCCTCTCTGTCCCCAGATCTGCTTGCTCACAGAAGTTCACAAGGACAGCCTCTTTGCTTGAACTTGGGCCAAGCGTGTGCCCATCCTCTGGCTAGAGCACCTGAGTCCTCCACCCTGGCGCCCAGGAAGCTAGGAGCCAGCTATAGCGGCGACCTTGCAATGCCAGTGAGGTCAGACAGCCCCAGAAGACACTGAAGAGGGAAGATTAGCCAGCCTTCTCCAGGGAAACAGGACAAATGAGTGTGCACACATGTGCAAGTGAGTATGAAGAGAGAGACAGACGTCCAGGACCTCGCTTGTGTACCCGTGGAAGCTGTAGGTCTGAAATCTGCAGTGCGCAGAAGCCCAGAGAGACGCTAACGTGGGCACTCCCTGAAGGCACCCGTCTGCTCTCAGAACCACTTCCTCCCAGGACCTCAGTCTTCCTTTGAGGCCTTCCACTGGCTATAGGAGCCCAATATTCCCTGGGGTGGGGTGTTGGGGGGTGCTGCCACTTCCCCAAAGCCCACTGAAGAAACGTCACTGTCAATGGATAGCACATCCACAGCGACCCTAGCCTGGTGTGTTACATCACACGGTGTGGCAGCCTGAGCCACGAGCCAGCACAGGGGCCTGCCCAGGCTGTGTCTGGCCAGGGGTCAACCTGTCATCCAGGTCACAGAATCACAAGTCTCATGAGCCTGTGGGGGTCGTCTTGTCCAGGCATCTGCTTAAGCATGGATGTCCCTTCCCTGAGTCTCATGACCCGGCGGGTGGGGCTCACAGCTCTTGCCTGACTTTCCCCATAACCGTTCAAATGCCCTCCCGGTACGTGTCCTATGTGCACACACATGTGTTCACATACATGTGACCACACAGACAGCGCATACGTAAGCACACACTTTTATACATACACAGATGTGCAGTGTTCACACACAAAGCATGCACATGTGTACACACATAGTGACACACATACACATATGTGCACATGTGCACATATACACAGCCCTTAGGTGATACTATCTCAGCCGGGACAAAAGTCTAGGAACCAAGATAAAGCACCTGCTAATCTGCAACACAGAAGTTAAGCCTTCTTTGCTATGGGGATGTTTTATTTATAGGCAAATTTGTGCCGCCAGAGCCCTTTCTTAAAAGGTGCCTCCTGTCTTTGTAACGTGGGTGTCCTGGAGCAGATTTGCACAGGTACAGCAGAGAAGCTTCAGCCCCCCTGGCTGTAGTAGCTCAGCGCTGCTAAGTGAGCCAGGGCTCATGATGCCACAGCCTCCAAAGGTGACAGCCTCTTTCCTCCACTGGCACGCTGCAGGGAGTAAGCCTCAGTGGGCTGGCACTGCCCACTCCCACCTGCATCTCCATGGGACACTTCACACGGAGATCCTGACGCAGCGGGTCTGGGTCTGTGTTTCTGTGAGTTCTCAGACGATGCTCATGTGGCTGGCCTGGGGCCCACTCTGTGTGGAAGCCAGGCCTCAGCCAGGTTTAGATGTTGGCTAATTTGGGAACAGAAGAAGAGCCCCTTCGAGATTCCTCTGGAGGACACGTCTTCCATGTCTGATCTCATCTTCAGGGCTAGCATCAGGAGCATAGAATAGGGAAGGGGTCATTAAAGGAAAGTCCAGGGGACACCGACAATAACTGGGGTAGTCGTGGGTGGCTCCAAGGTCAAGCTCACTCCTTGGTTGGCCAGTCAGGGAGGCACTTGTGGGAGTTCTGTCCACGAGTGTCCCAGACAGCACTGGAAGGGAAGCTAGCACCCAGTGTGAGGGGGGCCAGACAGACCCCAGATCTGCACTGTCCCAGGAGAAAAGCCAGTCCGAGCAGATCACACAAGCTGGTCAGTGTCATGGACAGACAGACAGACAGACAGACAGACAGACAGACAGACAGACACAGACACACACACACACACACACACACACACACACACACACACACACCACCCCAGCCGTTCCCGGGGAAGAAAGGAAGCCATCTCTGAGAGCATGGCACCAGCTACCTTGTCGCGGGTCCTAGATCTGCTGAGATGACTAGACCCTGAGTTGTAGGCAGGAGAGAGCCCTCCCAGACCTAGCGCCCCCTCCCAGGAGATAATAGCCTTGAGAGGCAAGTACAGGTGCAGGAATTTCAACTGTCTGCACAGAGGTCTGGACCATAGCTGACACTCGCTGTCCACGCCGACCTAGGCTCACTTTACACCAATAGGACATTGGCCCTGTTGCCACACCAGCACTTTCACTCTTTTTGTGGAGACTCCCAGGGAGGCCAGGTCAGGCCAGCTGCCATGCAAGTTCCACCTGTAGCCCCAGACTGGCAAGGATCAGGAGAATCTTTCTCTGCCTCAGTTTTCCATGCTGTAATATGGAAATAATTGTGTGAACCATCCGTGTTCATCTTGAGGGTTGGAGAGTGTTAGATACTGACCATATGTGACCTAGGCAAAGAAAAAGGACCCTTCCACATCCCACAGTCAATAGTCCCCCAAACTTTCTGCTCCTAAGAAACCCCCAAGATGCTTGAGAGAAATGCAGGTTCCCTGGCCCCATCTCTCCTGCATTCAACCCAGAAGTGTGCACTCTTATAGAGCACTTTCTCCACAGGATATCTCTGAGCTGGGAATCCTGGGAAATCTGTCCCTGTTTAACGATCTGCAGACAGGCACAGCCTGACTTTGCCGAGGGTTTGGACAGAGCACAACACAAAGCGAGGCATTAGGAATGTCAAGGGCAAGCGGTCCCACATGGGTCTGACGTGTCGCTAGGCTAGCGCTGATACCAGGAAACAGGTGTTGTGGGTCACATTCCTAGTGGACTAGAGTGCAGCATTACGTTCTGTGATCACCCATTCCAACATGTGACAGAAAAAAAAAGGCAGCTTGGCTCCTGGCCATTCCAAGGGTGTGGTGGAGGGAAAGGGGCGTGAAGTTGGGAGCACTTCTGTGCCCAGCCTGGCTCTGTCACTCACAGCTATGTAGCCTTGGGCACGTTCTGCACCCTTTTGTATTCAAGGCTGGCAGCATCCACATGACAGGAACATGTTAGGCACATCCCCTATCCCCCCCCACACACACACACTTCAAATCTGAATTCTAGAATGATCTCCAGGGCTTTCTCCTGCAGTTGGAAGTTTGGAAGCTTGAAAGCATTATGTTCGCCCTCTGAGACTTGATATTAGGAGGTGCAAAACCAGCAAAAACTATACATCAGTAAGAATTCCTACAGTCTTGAACACCATGATCTAGAACTAGCTTAAACAATCAAGAAATGTGCCAGCCACTGTCACCAGCAGTCCAGGTCTAGATGGCCATCAGGATGAGTGAAGTCCAGGGTATCATGTGTAACTCTGGCACTGCCTGCTCCCCCCATGGCTTCAGCCTCACCCTGGGACCAGAAGTCTGTAGCTCACCATGCTGCACATGGCCACAAAGACAATGCCCACAGCTGCACACAGCAGTGACCAGAGGGATGGGGCAGGACCCTGGGGTTTGAGGGATGTCTCCTCTCAGTGCACTCTTTTAAGAGAAAGGAAACACTTCTCCAGAGAAATCTGGGAGGTCTTTCTCTTGCACCTCACTGGCCTGTGTCAACCTGTGGCTAATCGCTGAATTGATGTAGGCCTGGGTTCCTGGGATAGGTGCAGGCAGATTATGGGATCATCCTCAGGTCCAGCTATAGTACTGATGACAGGACTGCCTGGCATGTCCATCTTGCTGCATGAACCCAGCTCTGGACAGTCTAGAGGGGGAAGCAGGGCTTGGGTCCACACTCACGCTAGTCACCACAATCTCCTTATCTCTTGAGTGGCTGCCCACTGACACAATCCCCAGAGCATGGTACTTCCTCGTAACAGGACAGCCATCCTTGGCTCCGATTGTTGAGTACCTCTGGTACATTCACTACAGATGGCCACAGCTCTATACTTGGTCCTGTGTGCCCTTCCATGCCCCATTAAGAGGCAGAATCTGTTTCCACCTTCCCTGAAACGGGGTGGGGTGGGATTTGTGACCACCATGAGAAATAGAACGTGACAGATAAGATGCTGCCTGTCTTCAGTGACTCAGCTTCCTCCTTGTGCTCTCTGTTAGGATCATCGCCTGTGGTCCCCAGCCACTATTCTACACAGAAGCCCAGGCCATACAGGAGGCTGGGCATAGGTGCCCGGCTGACAGCCCCAGCAGAAGCTCCATCAGAAACCTCTGTCCCCCACCAGACACAGGAATTAATGCACTTCAGCTATTGTAGCACTTGCCTCTGACCTCCCAGCTGAAGCCCCATGCACCATAGAGTAGAAATAAGCCTCCCCACTGTGCTCCGTCAGACCCCGACCCACAGCCAGTAAGCATTTAGACGGTATTGCCACTGTGACCAACAAGTGAACGATCCCCCCATTGTCTATACTCCAAGGGCTTCACCTGTGACTGTGTGAATGTAGAGGACAAAAGGGACTTTACAGCTGTGAAGAAGCTAAGGATCTTGTCCCTGGGAGATGATTCTGCATGAGCGAGGTGAGCACAATGTAATCAACAGGACCACAAGGGTGAGCCGGTAGTAGTGAGAGACATCACCTCAGGAGTAAGCGATCAGGCTGATGTGGGGAAGGGGCCTGGGGTGAGGTGACCTCCGACAGCTGGGAAGGAAAGGAACAGCTCTCTCCAAAGCCTCCAGAAGCAACTGCAGATGCTTTGGGCTTCTGACCTTGGAGGCCCAGAAGAATAAATCTCTGTTATTTTGTCATAGAGTTGTTACTAATTTGTTAATAATAGCCATAAAAACCTAATGTGGATTTTGGATGATTTTGATTTTCAGACTAGATATAGGGGCTCTTTAGACTCCACTTCCTCTTGTGTCAGTTTGGTTAACTTCTCATCTTTTGAAAAAGTTTTTTTTTTTAATTGTGTGTTTTTCTTATAGTTATTGTTGCAATTTAGACATATATAATTTAAAAAGTTTTGAATTCGTGGTAAGTGGCTTCCTCTGCCATCGCCTTTCTCCAGCATGTGAAGACATCCCCCTGCTCCTGTCTGCCTCCGGCCCAGTTTTTTAGACACCAAAAACCATCTCTTCCATTAAGCCGTTGAGTTCTGATGGAGAGCTATTTGAAGTTGATGGTGAAACTGCCAAACAATCTGTGACAATCAAGATCATGTTGGAAGATCTGGGGATGGAAGAGGAGGGAGACCCAGTTCCTCTAGCAAATGCTATCACAGCAGTAGTGAAAAAGGTCATTGGCTGGTGTACATTCAGTGGTGTACCATCCACAAGGGTGACCCCCCTCCTTCTGAGAATGGTGAGAACAAAGAAAAGCAGATGGATGGTATCTCTGAGACCAGGAATTCCTGAGAGTTGACCAAGAAACCCTTTTTGAACTTACCGTGGCAGCAGGCTACCTAGACATCAAAGGTTTGCTTGATGTTACACGCATGACTGTTGCCAATATGATCAAGGGGAAAATTCCTGAGGAGATTCGCAAGACCTTTAATATCAGTAACGACTACTGAGGAGGACAAAGCCCAGGTACACAAGGAGACCCAGTGACATGAAGAGAAATGCAATGTGCCTGACACCCTGTAAGGAATGGTCTATCTGCACTGCTTGGTTTATAATTGTCAGTATTAGATGAACAAGAGACAAATGTAACATCAAATTAATTGTATTAGCATTACATTGTCCTTCCTCATTGCATGTGTTGTGTGAGTACAGATTCCAAACCAGTGGCTGAATTTCTTCTAGTCTGAGCAAAAGTTACTGTTTTTCTTCACTCTGAATAAAACTGGACAGTGGGTTCTCTGTTAAAAAAAGTTCCATGAGAGTTGTCAAGATTTGGATATCAACTTGCTGATCATGTTATCTCTTGTAAGTCTACAGAAGCCAAAATGATGGTTCTTCTTTTCATTCTTGACATTGTGGCTTGTGTTCTTTCTCTTTCTTTTCATCATTTTTTTTTTCTTCTGTTTTTAGGACAGAGTCTACGGTCTACAGGTTCTAACTATGCAGATCGGACTCATAGTGATTCTTCTGTATTCAGCCTCCCAAGCGCTGGGATTATAGGCGCGTGCCACCACACCCAGTCTCAATCAACTTCTCAGTGCATCCCGGGGTCCCGGCTGGCACTGCAGGCTGGAGATCGAGCCCCGCTGCTGTGCTTTGCCTAAGCAGGCACTTCAGTCCACTGAGCTATCAGGCCGGCCCCTCATCAATTTTGTCCATTGGTTTGTTTTGTTGTTTGTCTTTTCAAAGAACCAGCTTTTCATTGTGTCACTGCTCGGTGTTTCTCTGCTTTGTGTCTCATTGTTTTCAGCCCTTCTCTTTGTTATTTCTTTCCTCTTTCTTAGCTTGAGTTTATTTTCTTCCTCCTTCTCTAATGGTTGTAGTTGTTGATTTCAAACTGTTCTTCTTTTTGAATAGAAGAGCTGAAAGGTCTAGGTTTCCTTTGAGTACTGCCTTGACTGCCTCCCACATGTTTTGCTATATTTTTGTTATTATTCAGGATTCCAATACTTTTATGGAGACTTAGTTTATAGACCAAGGTATTATTTGTCTTGGTGAACATACTATGTACACTTAAAAAGAATGCTTATTCTGTAAGAATTCTAAAAAACAGTTTCTACAAATATCATTATATAGGCTAGGATAATGAATAGTGTTTTCCAAATCATATATATATATATATATATATATATATATATAATCATATAATATATATAATCATTTACCAAAAGAGGTGGAGTTGGATACTTTTTTATAGTTGTGGGGTTATCTTTTCAGTCTTTGCTTAGGTGTTATGAGTTTCTTTTAGGTATATGCACACTTAAAATTGCAATGAACTCCTGATAAAGTGTCCTTTTCATTATTATAAAATCATCCTTTATCGAAGTCTATTTTATCTGAGCCATGCCAGCCTTTGTATGTTTACTGCTTGTATGGTAGACCTTTTCTGTATTTACTTTATATTTAAAATACAACTTTCTTGGCCCAGGGAGATACTTCAGTAGAATAAGCGCCTGCCTGGCAAACAAAAGGTCCTAAGTTCAATCCCCAATACCGGAAAAATAAAATATATCTCTTTTATAGATACACAGTTGAGTCTTACATTTTATATCCAGAAAACCTTTCCCTTCTAATTAAAATGCTTATATTATTAGTATTTAGTGTAATCCTTTTTACGGTTAGGTTTAGGTCTCCAATGCTACTATTTGTTTACTATTTGTCCTCTCTATTTTTATGCTTCCATTTTCTTCTTTTACCCTGTTTTGGAATATTTGAAAATATTCCCTTCTAGTCAGTTTTATATCTCTCCTCTGCTAAGATTAGTGATTCTTTCATTCACTTCTGGTGTCTCTTCTTTCACCTCCTTAGGCCTGATTATAATAGCTCTTTCAGAGTCCTTGTCCAGTATGTAAGTTAACATATGCTGAGTGTTAATGGGTCACATTTTCTTGGTTCTTTGTGTGCCAAGTAATTTAAGTTATATCCTAGACATTGTGACTACTCTACTATGTTGATTTTGGCTTTACTATATTCTATTAAAGAATGATGGATTGATTGGTTGGTTTTTATTTTTTATTTTTTTAGCTAACAACCTGGTTAGACACACAAGGTCAGTACTGTCCATCTATCTTAACTTCCGTGTCCAATGGTCGAATTTCAGTTTAATTCTTTAAGGGCTCTGCTAAGTTTTTCTTAGTCTGTGTAAGATTCTGGGTAAATTGAGGTGCGTGTGGTGGGTACATGTAAAATTAGGAGATCCTGTCTTTCACCTTTTGGGGTTTTTCCTAACTTTGAAGGGCCCCCCAGATGCCTGGACTCTCGTTTCTGCTTCTTCTATCAGGAAAGGTGGTGGGTATCCTTCAGGTATGCTAGCCACCCACCCATGTTGCTTCAAGTCTAACCTATAGGCAAAGCCATAAACAGCAAAAGCTACCTTCAGGTTTTAGCTACCTTCAACATCCCTCCTACTTTTTCTTTTTTCTTTTCAGAATCTTCAGGTGCTATTAGTTTTTATCCAAAGTCCCTTGTCATTGTCAATGGGAGAGTCATCAACAGGAGAGCCCAGCCATGTTGTTGGAAGTGAACTCCCTAGGCAGAAGTGAGGTGCTGGCAGGCTTCTTGCTGCCTAAGGTAAAAGTGAAAGAACAGAGAGAAGCCAGAGAAGTAACTTGTAGAAAAAGGAGTCAAATTTTTCTAAGTGAGAAAATTAAGCTGGCCCTCACTTCTAGTGCCTCCAATAGTCCCAGATAAATCAAGTTTGAGTAGAGATCAAACTCAGATCAAAATGGTAAGAGCTGTGCTCAGAGCACATGGGGCACCACCTCAGCGAGCAAACCTTAGGTGCAGGCCTGGGTCCCCTTCCCAGTCTGAAGTGTAACTTTCCACGGCCTTCTCCAGGAAGCTCAAGGTAAAGAATTCACCTTGAAGAGTGTGGGTGGGTCCCCTATTTGGCAAAG
The DNA here is from genome assembly GCA_002564285.1 of Tympanoctomys barrerae. Classification (NCBI taxonomy): domain Eukaryota; kingdom Metazoa; phylum Chordata; class Mammalia; order Rodentia; family Octodontidae; genus Tympanoctomys; species Tympanoctomys barrerae. The sequence continues at coordinate 40,799 of NDGN011389866.1, forward strand.
TAAATCATACACTGATGCATAAAAAGCCTGCAGAGTTTCTGCGGACTTGTGTCAGCTTGGACTTACAGGGACAAACAGTACAGAATAAAAAGAGGCCTTTGAACTCCAAACTTCCATGGGCAGGAACCAGGCTGTGACAATGACTCCTCAGCCAACATGGGCTATATATTTTTGAAAAGGAAGCCTGACTCAGAGGGTGGAACCAGGAGCTCAGAGGACAGAGCCAACAACTTCAGTGACTCATTCCCCCGCGATGGGACCCAGCTTCCAGCAGGGATTGGGCATCACATGCCCACTGGATTTCAGGATGGCCCTGGGCCAGTGACTCCTGTGCACTTGATGTACTCATGTTCTGATTGGGCATCAGCGGAGGCCTCCTCTGCATACCTGCCCCTTGTTTCTGCTTCACCGTTGTGCAAATCAAGGAGAACCCCACCAGAAGCTTCATGGAGGAGCTTTGTTCAAGATACCATATATAAAGGTGCTAGCTCCTTATCTCAGTGGGAGGATGAAATGTGGACTTTGAAACTGCAGCGCCATGTGGCAGGCGCTGGGAACACAGGCTGCAGCAGGGACGAGGGGAGCAGCATACCTTGCCTGTGGGAGGTAGGTGAATTGTGCATGCCAGGGGGCAGCCTGTGCCATATTTCATGAAGCTACACAGACACTGCATCCCTAGCATGGGGCGGAAAGGATCTCCTGGCTGCTCTCACAACTATGAGCTCTGATTTTACAACTTCGTTGGATTAAGAAATAGCTAGCACAGTAGCTGAGCACGCCTCTCACTGTGTCTTTGGGTGGGTTATGGAGGTATGCCCCTGGGTCAGATATGCAGCTTCCGGCTCCTTCCTCCTGGCACCGTTCCCTTCTCTGCTTCCTGGTTGCCATGATGGGCGTGACTTTCCTCCCCCAGGTCCCTCCACTGTGCTGCATCTGTGTTGGAGCCCAGCAACCGCAGACAGAGCCCCCTACCTCACAAACCATAAGCCGGATCAAACCTCTGCTCCTCGAAGTTGTAGGTGTCAGGCATTTTGCTCCAGTGACAAGAATGCTGACTGATACAGCTCCTATCCAGTCCAACTCTGAGCCTCGGCTCAAGGGCTCCACTCTCTTATGTTCCTCCTCTACTATTCTTTTTATTTTATGTATTTGGTTGTTACAGGTTCTCACTATACAGCTCGGACTCATAGTAATTCTCCTGTTTTCAGCCCACCCAGCACTGGGATTACAAGCATGCACCATTATGCCCAGACTCTGTGGCCAGCTTAGCCTACTCTAGGGGTAGGGCTGGCACAGCATGTGGTGTCAGGGATTGAACCGAGATCCCTACGCTTACCTAAGCGTGCCTAAGCAGGCACTTTAGTCCGCTGAACTATCTTGCCAGCCCTACTTCTTTTCTATTCTTGTTGCCTGTGTTTCTTGATTTCAGTACTACCTGCACCTGGGCCCCTCCTGCTGTGGTCCTTCAGCCAGCGCCACTGGCATAGCCCGGGGAGCTGGTTGGAGAAGTGGCCTGCAGGGCTAGCCCCAAGCCTGCTGAGTCAAGAGTCACAGGGCTCCCTGCAGATTTGCAGGCACTCTCAACTTTGAGAATGGCTGCTCTACAGTGGCTCATGGCAAGTCCAGCCAGCTGGGACAGCAGAGGGACACGCAGCCCCAGGAGAGACCAGGGCACATGCAACCTGGACGACACAGCTGCTGCTAATCAGAGCGGGCACTGCTCCGCACGTGCCACAGGCTAGGTCCCCTCTGCAGGCTTTGCTTCCCCAGGGCATCTCGTCCACAATCTGGCACAGAGAGGGCATCGGAGTTTGTCTCCAGGGCAAGCATGGCTGGTGGGTGTCAGTGGGCTTGGCCAGGCTGAGACACATCTGGGAGGGAGAGTCTAGACTGCAGGAAATGGTCCTGTGATCAATTAGAGACGTCCCTGGCGCCCGAGAGGGGAGTGGCGCCTCATATGTGACTTGTTCTCCCTGGCCAGAATGTGCAGAATTACTTTTGTGCCATTTAAAAGCTTCCCTCCCTTCCTCCTGCTGGAAACTTTTCCAAAAAGATGTCACCGCTCATAAGCCCTTGGCCACCCGTGCCAGCCACCATCAAGTAGGGCTGGATTGGTGTGGATGGATCTGATGCGGGGACCATGGCATCTGGCCAGGATCTGACCTGCAGGTCCCAATGGCCACTCTGGTTGGTCAGGAGTCAAGGATTCTTCCCCACCAGCTAAACAGGACCCCTTCAGCCTGCTTGTGCCCATAGCCGTGCCCTTTGTGGCCCCGGCTTACCCAGCTGCAAAGCAGGTGCCCATATCTTCCATACACCTGGTTAGAGTTCCCTCCTCACCATTAAAGGAGCCAACGGTCTTGATTCTGGAGATGCTGCACAATTCCCTTAATTTCAAACTCCTGCCCCTACTCCTAGACCCCATGAGACATCCCCAGTCACTCAGAAAAGGCAGCTGACTGGGTTTCTAAACCCTTTAGCTCAGCCTTTCTTGCCTAACCCCAGGCTGGGCAAGCAATGCTGTTCCCATTTTGCAGATGAGCAAACTGAGGCTCTGAGAGGCACCAGGAGCTGTGGCTCATGTGAGCAATTGGAACAACTCTGCATTAGACTGGTGAGGGCAGCCATAGACAGCTCTGTAGCCTGAACGCAGGCTGAGGGCTCCATGGGACGCTGTGGGTATAGACAGCAGCCAGGTGGGTGGTGTGAGCACCAGAGAGCCTCCCCAGCCCCTGGGAAGGAGTGCATTGGTCCCAGGCACCCCCACAGAAGCTCTCTTGGATGCAAACCTGATGCTCTCAGCACATTTTTTCCAAACACACCCTTCCTCTTCTCCCAGCATCTCAGTGTCTTTGGACCATTTCCCTGAGGAGAGGCCCAGGCAGGGTGAGGGCCCTGGAAGAGGATGCCCTCCCTGGGGCTGCTCCACCGCCCCCCACTCCTCCCCAGCCACCATCCTGGCCTGTGAGGCTGGGACATTCGACAGAGAAACCACAAAGAACTGAGCTGTTTAAGAGCACATCAGCCTGGGTTTCCACGGCAACAGCCTCTGGAGCCAGCCTCCAGGCAAGCAACTCAAAACGCAGGGCTGGGGCCAAGTGTCCCCAGCTGGGCGGGGGACACAGGTCCACTCTGGCTCCTGGGAGTCCAGGCTGGGATCCCAGGTCCTCCATGATGCAGGGCTAGCTCTGGGGTGAGCCAGGAAAGCCTGTGAGGGTGGAGTCAGAAATCCACAGCAAGCCCCTTACCCTCAAAGTCAAACTCTTGCCAGCCCCAATGGCTTCTGCACCCGCTCTGGCCTCCGCCTTGCCTCCCCAAAGGCAAGTCCCCCAGGCCATACCCAGTCACCTGATTCCATCTCTGAGCCCATGGCTATCCCTGGACCTGGCACAGGTGGCCCCAGGGCCCTCTAAGGAGCTGAGGGACTTCTTCCCCCAGAAAGCTCCCCCATAACAGAGGCTAATGTCTGCTGAGCACCATTCTCTTAGCTGTGTGAGCCCTGTCTTGATCCCTCCCAGGAAAACCTGCTTCTTTTACCCACTCCTAAGCAATGGGTGCCAGGTGGGAGCCAGGCTGACTTATAACCCATGCCAAAGGTGCACTAAGGGTGGCCCTGGAGGTACAGTTGTAGCCCCTTGCCACCTTCTAGAGCACCTCAGCTCCCATGATGCCCAGGGCTGTCCAGCTGTCCAAGGACCTTGTCTGGACAGAGTAGAACCTTGGACTTAAGCCTCATAGAGACTTGGAGTAGGCCCTATGAGTCCCCACAGCCAGTGCCCTGTGCCACTGGCTGAGCCCTGCACCGGGCACCCCACCCCAGCATGTGCAGGGAAACAGCAGTGAACATTGCCCTCTGGGGCCCACCATCAGGTGGAGGGGAGTGGTGTGGAAAGAGATCCACAGCCCCAGAATCCTCCTGGTGTTGCTGAGAGTCCACAGCTGGCATGGCGGCCTGAAGGAGGGAGACTTGGGAATCGAGCAGTGTGGAGCCCACGACGAGCGGAGACCGACACCAAGGAGCCTGGCTCACATAGTGTGGGCAGAGAAGTGTGGCAAAGTCACCACACAGTGGGCGAGGCCAGAGCCAGAACAGCCTCTAAAGAGGTGAGAGCCAGCAACTCTGCCAAGAGCAGCTGGAAGGAAAGGGGGATGTGTCTCTTATTTGGCACATTGTGTCCCTACTTTGTCCCAAAAAGAGGATTCGAAGTGGCTCACAAGCATACACAAAATACAATATGATTTTTAGTTGGCAAAGAAAACATGGGAAAGAAGCATAATGAAGCAGCAATCCAATTGCACGCCATAATGTCTTCTATGCTTACTGTTGGTTGTCATGGCAACTTCGACTCTGAGTTCCCTGGCAGCCAGTGCAAAAGAAGAAGACACACCCTTCCATCCAATTTACAGGGAGCACAAGATAAAATGCACAAGCTACTGGGATATGTTGGGCTACAGCTACTCCTAAAAAGGAGGAATTTCTTACAAAGTGTCACAAGCTCAGTGATGCCTCCAGACTGCCTTCCTTGGCGGCACTCTTGAGACCAGGAGTATGGACTGGGGCCCTGGCAAGGGATAAACTCAAGAAAAAGGCATTGCAGAAGCTGGAGCCATTTCTCACTGGGGCCAAGGCAAACCTTGCAACTCCCCTCCCACACCCCTGCAGATCAGATCAAAGGACAGAGCCACTGTCTTAGAGCCTGGTGCTCAGAGTTGGCAGTGTGCTGGAACAAGCCGCAAGCTCCCCTGGTCGGGGTCCATCACAGCGCCGATCTGGCCTACCTGGTGCATAAGAGGTGACTTCTATGAGGCAGTAAGAATACTGACCCCGGGAGCTGGGGCATCTGTCACCATGCAGAGTCCAGGGCTTGCAGTCTGGTGAGCTCCAGCAACAGAGAAGCCAGGTGCCCCTTGGGGAAGCCCAGGTCCCTAGTGAGGGGAGGGAGAGGCCCCTGGCAAACCACAGGCAGAAGAGAAACCCATCTTGGATTGGGGGGTGGTCACTGAAAGCCCCAAGTATCCTCAAAGAGTACTTTTGCTCAAGCCCCAGTTGCATGGAGGCCTGAGCCCGTTTAACTCTCAGATAAGCATCCTGCAGTGTCTCATATCAGGCAACGTGTATTTCATGATGTATATGACAGTGAAGTAACAAGGGCTCCACCGCCACAGTGGCGGAGGAACCACACCGCCCACAGTGAAGCTGCTGATGCCCGTCACCCCTGGCACCTTCCCAGATGTCCACCCTGGGCTCACTGCACTCTCTGGTCATCACACCCTGACAGCAAGATCTGCCGGTTTCAGGAACCGCAGTCAAGGACCTATGGTCTCCAGCACACTGGCTGAGAGAAGGAGCTGTCCTAATTTCAGCCAAACCCAGTGATTTTCAAAAACTCAGGGCCAGAGCTGATGAAACAGTGAGCTCCGACCAGGGCAACTTCCTGCAGAGAGCAGCTGAGACACAGCCCCACCACACCTCAGCAGAGAGGGTAGCACTGAGCTAGTTCCCAGTTCAGAGCAGCATACTAGAAACAACTCTGATTTTGGAATTGTTGAATCTGCGCCCTACTTTCTGACTGCTCTTAAATACCAAAGCCAATCATCTTTGCAGGGGGATTTTCAGTCGATGGTCAAATAATTAGATCTTTTGAAGCGTTCATATTTTTTAAAACCCTGAAAAGTATATGTTGAAAAACAACTATAAATCCACGGAGAATGCAAGGGTCGTGAACACACAACTAAAAAGACGAGAAACACAGGCAATGATAGATGCGTGACAAACAGGCTGGTTTTGCTGCAACAAACATCCCAGACCTGGCACAGTTTATTCATTTATTTTTTTAATGTACTTAGTACTAGGTCCACAGGGTCTACAGGGTCTCACTACATAGATCAGACCTGTAGTGATTCTCCTGTTTTCAGCCTCC